>JAJJWW010011687.1:0-15233 GCA_023531295.1 Papaver armeniacum | reverse complement strand
TGATGTAGGACATCCGTTAGATTTAGGATTAATAATTTTATTATTATTTCTAGAGTTTAATTAATTTAATATAGGTATATCTTATTTTTAGAAGTTATTTAATTCTAGAATATTATTTATTTTAGGGATTTCTTATGTTCCAAGTTTGAGTCATATAGTTATTTAAATAGGAGACTAGTCCTATGTAATGACATACATTATTATTATCTATCAATATTGAGTTTACTCAACAATTCTTCTACTTTACTACCAAAATTCTTTATTCACGCTTGGCTCTGCATTAAGTGGCATCACGAGCTTCGCTTCGATCCTCTTATTCTTTTCATCTAAACTTCCTTTACCCTTTCGTCACCTTTACTTATTAAGATCTCCGTATCTTTTCTTCTAAACCATTATCAACTATCTCTTTATTTTTCGTTAACTCAAAAAAAAAAAAAAAAAAAAAAAAAAAAACACCATTATCTTTTTTCCCACGTCCCTGTTCTTTTTTTCATCACGTCTTCTGGTTTTATTCCGCAAACCTACTTTATTCCATCACGTCCTCTGTTTCACATCCCATTAACCATCCGTCCCTTTGCAACCAAGCCCAGTAATTACCAAAGCCCATTATCTCTCCGTAACTATTAAATCTAAGCCCAATACCCCACCAAGCCTGGCTATCACGTCCACTACCCTATGATGTTTCCAAGAACCCGAATAGTTAATCCCATATTTTTGTAACCCAAGAGTCCAGCTATTAAACATCGTTATTATGTTTAATTTTAATTTTGATCACGTATTTCGTGAAATTGAGAATCTCAGCGGCGACTCAACGTAATCTTGAGATAATTTCAACAAATATAGGTGTTCCTGTTTTAAACCAGAATGGTGCTCGAAGATCTATTTACAATGATTCTTTTCAACTTCATAATGTTGAATCGGAATCACAAAAGAAAAGTCTTCAACTTCTCGCAGAAGCAAAGCTTATTTTAGATCAAATAGATTGGTCTCGACTCGACGATTTTCATAAGATTACTCCTCCAACGATACGAGTCCGGCTCCAACACTTTCTTTGCCAATTATAGAACCACCATTCATACCTATTTCCGTGATGTTTGTGTTCCCTAACGAGTGAAGTGGATGAAAATTGTTACGCCTCTTATGAACAAAAACAAGTTGAAGAAGTTTTGACAATATCAACACCTAAACACCATCTTCTTGTAAGTCTCCTAATGTCATTCTTCTAGAAAATCAAAAGCTATGCGAAAATATTTTCGTTAGTCAAAAGTATTGCCGATAATTACTACTCCAAGTGCTACCAACGTCGGCATCAACTTTGTGTTCAACAATTAATTTTATGGTGTTCTACTCTACGATCATCAACTTACTCAAAGTATATTATTTGTTGGGCGGGTCGTTTACAATACTTGGTGAACTCGAAGACGACTTCTTTTCAAGATGGCGGGCATGATGTAGGACATGTTCTTCAGTACTTTGTTAATTCGGAATTTGAATTCTTTTCAAGATGGCGGGCACGATGTAGGACATCCGTTAGATTTAGGATTAATAATTTTATTATTATTTCTAGAGTTTAATTAATTTAATATAGGTATATCTTATTTTTAGAAGTTATTTAATTCTAGAATATTATTTTTCAAGTTTGAGTCTTATTTTAGGAATATGAGTTTTATTGCCTACTCTATAAATAGGGGACAAGTCCTTTGTATTAACAAACATTATTATTATCAATCAATATTGAGATTTCTCAACTATTCTTCTACTTTATTATCAAAATTATGTATTCACGCTTGAATTCTTGCATTAAGTAAATAGGGGACAAGTCCTTTGTATTAACAAACATTATTATTATCAATCAATATTGAGATTTCTCAACTATTCTTCTACTTTATTATCAAAATTCTTTATTCATGCATTAAGTGGCATCACGAGCTTCGGCTTCGATCCTCTTATTCTTTTCTTAAATTTTCTTTACCCTTTCGTCACCTTTACTTATCGAGATCTCCGCATCTCTTCTTCTAAACCCTATCTTTTTAATTTTCAATTACCAAAAAAAAAAAAAAAAAAAAAAAAAACCGTCAGTTACAAAACCTTAATATTTCTCACCATTATACCTCTACTTACTGTTTGAAGCTCCAACTTCGTCCAGTACCCAATTTCCTCACCACCACCAGTCACTCCTTTGTTATTCTTTACACTCTTTTCTCGACGTCCGGGATATTCCGTGCTCAATTTCTTAAACCCAAGAATTAGCTAAGTCCACCCACTTTCACCCATATAAATTCCCCTCCTGTCTCCACGTTATCACATCACCCACGTATACATGATACAAGCACTTCATCACCTTTTATCTCAATCACTAACTAACTAATTAATTCTGTCTATACCTTTACTTTCCCTCCACCTCTCAATCTTTCATTCTCCTGCACAGAACCCATCGTCCAACAATACTTAGCTTAGGCCCAACTTTGGTTCTCGGCATACAGTTTTCTTTCTATCTATCCAGCTCCAAAACAGCCGTATCAAGTCACTTACCATATGGAGAAAAGCAATCGTGCTAGTTTTGATGATATTCTACGTGATATTGTAGAATCTCAACGACAAATTGCAGAATCTCAAGCGGCGACTCAACGGAATCTTGAGATAATTTCAACAAATTTAGGTGTTCCTGTTTTAAACCAGAATGGTGCTCGAAGACCTGTTTACAATGATGCTTGTCAACTTCATAACGTTGAATCGGAATCACTAAAGAAAAGTCTTCAACTTCTCGCAGAAGCGAAGCTTATTTTGGATCAAATAGATTGGTCGCGACTCGACGATTTTCATAAGATTACTCCTCCAACGATACAGGTCCCGACACCAACACTTTCTTCACCAATTATAGAACCACCATTCATACCTATTTCCAGTGATGTTTGTGTTCCTAACGGTGAAGTGGATGAAAATTGTTACGTCTCTTATGAACAAAAACAAGTTGAAGAAGTTTTGCCAATATCAACACCGGAAACACCATCTTCTTGTAAGTCGCCTAATGCCATTCTTCTTGAAAATCAAAAGCTATGCGAAAATATTTTTGTTAGTCAAAATTATTGCCAGATAATTACTACTCCAAGTGTTGCCAACGTCGACATCAACTTTTGTGTTCAACAATCAGTTTTATGGTGTTCTACTCTACGATCATCAACTTACTCAAAGTATATTATCTGTTGGGCGGGTCGTTTGCAATACTTGGTGAACTCGAAGACGAATTCTTTTCAAGATGGCGGGCCTGATGTAGCACATGTTCTTCAATACTTTGCTAATTTGGGACGAATTCTTTTCAAGATGGCGGGCCTGATGTAGGACATCCGTTAGATTTAGGATTAGTATTTTTATTATTATTTCTAGAACTTAATTAATTTAGAGTAGTATTTCTTATTTTGGAATTACTTATTATTAGAAGTTATTTAGTTCTAGAACATTAGTATTTTAGGGATTTCTTATTTTTCAAGTTTGAGTCTTATTTTAGGAATATGAGTTTTATTGCCTACTCTATAAATAGGGGACAAGTCCTTTGTATTAACAAACATTATTATTATCAATCAATATTGAGATTTCTCAACTATTCTTCTACTTTATTATCAAAATTCTGTATTCACGCTTCCGTTACTGCATTAAGTAAATAGGGGACAAGTCCTTTGTATTAACAAACATTATTATTATCAATCAATATTGAGATTTCTCAACTATTCTTCTACTTTATTATCAAAATTCTTATTCTTCTACTTTACTACCAAAATTCTTTATTCAAGCTTCCGTTCTGCATTACTCCTACTCCTACGGCTGCAACTTACCATCTTGATAATATCGAAACCTATTCTCTGAGGGTTAGGTTTTATCTTTCTAAAGACTAAATCACACTGCACTTCCAGATCTCCCGACAAGTGATTGCTAAAATGTCCGCCCACTCTATGTCCCCTATTTTATCCATTCTTTTTCTATTGAACCAGTCCAAGCCAACAATGAAAGTCGGTTTGGTTGTTAGTGTAGACAAAGAGTTTAATACCCATATGACTCAGAACTTTAAGAATGAACTCACGGTTTAAGAAGATATGGGTTAAGGTTTCATCATGCTTTCCACACAAAGGGACAAGTCTTATTGATGTAAGGTAAGAGGCAAAATGGAATTGATGCACTTCAATCAAAGGTCTTAACTCTTGGAATTGTATTCATGCTCCAAATCTTTTCAAAATTGTTTCAATCCCATATCCTCTGTTGACCCCTAAGCATGATTTTCTTGTATGCGGACTTAACCGTGAATTTTCCATTCTTCTCCAAATTCCACCTTATCTCGTTCATTTTGTTTCTCATGATCTTGATCCTTTAATCGATGCCTTACTTAAGGGTCAAGGTACCTGCCATCATGAGATCATCCCAAACCCATTTCTCTCCCTCTTTTTACCATTAATTCTTCCACATGAGTGATTTTTGATTTTGTTGAAGTGGTTCTATCAATTGTTGTTCTTGTCCTGGATACCATAAATCCTCCCATATTCTAATTGTTGTTCCATCTCCCACCCTCCATTCAGTATTCTCCCTTATCTTTCCCTTCTCTCATCAAATTCTTCCACACCAAGAATCTGTCGAGCATTTGTACGTATTGTTTAAACGAGGTTTGTCTCACGGAAAGTACTTACTTTTGTATATTGACCCCATACAATCCGTTTGGTTCTTTTAACATCTCCAGTTACCTTTGCAAGAATTAGGAATTAAACTCCCTTAGGTTCAAGAAACTCATTCCTCCCATATCCTTTGGCGTACAAACACCAATCCAGGCCTTTAGAAAAACCCCTTTCTTCCCGTTCTCATTCTTCCCCGGAAAAGTCCTCTGCATTTTATCCATCATGCGTCGGTCGCTTAACTGCGCTCCTAAATAGTTCATCGATACATCGGCCATGAAGAAGACGCTTGTATCATAACACCTTTCCCTGCACAAGACATGTTTTTTCCTTTCCACTCTTTCAAATTTCTCCCATTCTGTCTAGCATACACTGACACGACTTGACTTTCGAAGTGTGCGTGAATAAAGGGAAACCCAGATACTTATCATTGAGAGAAATTTTCTTCACCCCTAGCATGTTTATGACCTCATTCATAGTGTCCTGGTGTGAATTTAGACTGAAAAAAAACCCCAGATTTTTCCATGTTTATGAGTTGACCCGACGCCAAACTGAACTCATTCAGCACTTTCAAAATGTTTTCACCCTCTGCCTTACTAGCTTTACTGAAGATCAGTAAGTCGTCCGCAAACATGAGGTGCGATATAGTCGGGGCATTGTTTCCCACCTTTATCCCATGTATGAGGTTTAGGTCTTCAACTTTGGAGATAGCTCTAGATAGCAATCTCCATGCATATGATGAAAAGGTAGGGAGATAACGGATCTCCCTGCCTCAACCCTCTAGTAGGGTTAAACTGCTCACATGGCACTCCATTCAAGAGGATAGAGGCCGACACCGTACTGATGCATTGGTGAACAAGCTTACACCAGTGCTTGCTAAAACCTAATTTATCCAGTATCTTTCCTAGGAAACTCCACTCCACTCTGTCGAACGCCTTCGACATATCAATCTTGAGACCCATTAGGAATTGTTGGCCTCTTTGAGCTCTCAAGGTATGTATAATTTCATGCGCAATAAGCACATTGTCTGAAATCTGTCTCCCTTGAATGAAGGCAGCTTGGTAGGGGGAAATCAGTTTAGGTAGTAGCATTTTCAATCTGTTGGCTAAGATTTTTGACATAATTTTGTATATGATGTTGCTTAGACTAATTGGTCTATAGTCTCTAGTTTGCCGGGTATTCTATCTTAGGTATAAGAGTGATAAACGTAGTGTTTATCTCTCTCAGAATGAAACCCGAAGTGAAAAAACTATCAACCATATTAAACACTTCATGATGGACAACCTCCCAGTTCATCTGGAAAAATCTCGGAGTGTACCCATCCGGTCCTGGCGCTTTGTCAGGTTCCATAGAGAATACAACACTCCTAATTTCCTCCATAAAAGGCGTCTCTGTCAACCTCTCATTCTCCTTATCAGTTATGATTGGACTCACATCATCCAGATATCTGCTTTCAGTATCCGGCCTAGAAGAAGTAGTCACTTCTTTGAAATGAACTGTGATGGTTTTAGCTACCTTCTCAGTTCCTTCGACCCACTCTCCTGCGTTATCTTTTATGGCCTCTATTATATTTCTCCTGTACCTGTTCACCGCTTTTCTATGAAAATAAGCCGTGTTCCTATCCCCTAGTTTCACATCTTGCTCACAACTTTTTTCTTTCCAAAACTTTCCACTACCCTATACCAATGATCTACCTCCTTCTCACACTCTCTAATCACATTACTCGTATTCCTAAGGTTAATGCTAGAGCTAACATGGTTGAGATTATTTTTAGCCCTCACCAGATTTGTATTAATGTCGCCAAAGGAATTCTTGTTCCACTTATATATCCCATGTTTGGTTCTTTTTAGCTTGTACACTAATCTATGTGCTCTGCTGCCTTTTGCCTCTTTTTTCCAACTCTCAGTAATCAACTTCTTGCACCCTGGTTCCTTGAGCCAAGTTCCCATCACCCAAAGGTTTTTGCCCCTTTGGGAACTTGATTAGAGTTGAGCATAATTGGTAAGTGATCAGATCCCATCCCCATCAGGTGAGTAACCATTGCGTTGCTATTGCTTCCCCACCATTTCCCATTTGCTAAAGCCCCCTCAAGTCTAGCTTCGATTAGGGGCCGCATCTTTCCTTCTGTTGCTCCAAGTGTAAGGGTATCCTACGAATCCCGGTCATTTAGATCTGCCATCTCCAAACAATATTTGATTTTATCTGCCTCATAGGAATTGAAACTTCCAACTCCTTTCTTATCATCTTCTATCAGAGTGAGGTTTAGATCCCTAGAAGCAGCCACTCTTGGTTCATCTTCCACCATTTGCACTATGTAATTCCAAAATTTGTACTTTTCATTCCAATCCAATAGGCCCATGCACACACGATAGTGTACTTTCCCTCTGTTATCATGTTCTTTATGTGACAGTTGATCAGAATTTTTGGAGAACACTCCAACTCTTAAGTTTATACCTATCTTCCAAGCCACCATTAGCCCTCTGATGCACCTTTGGCTGGATCCACCATGAAGCAATTTACGTATCCTAACCTAGTGATTATAGGGTGCACAATATTTATGATATTTTTCTGTCTCCTGCACAAAAATAAGATTTAGGGTTTTTTCCTCATCATGTCATTGAGGTACTGTTGAGTAAGTGGGTTACCTATTCCCTGGCAATTCCAGGAAATAACTCTAACATTTCCAGTATAGTGCATGTAATGGTTATTGAAGATATGGTATTTAAAGGCCTTTATAAATTCAGGCCCTATGCACAATCCTAGGAACGCAACATGAGTACATATTATGTAGTAAAGAGGTACATTCTAAAATTTTGGGAAAAGTTGTCGAAAACAATGATGTACTGATGTCGATAGACACATTTTGTGTATGCGTATAATCTCAATCGTATATATTATTAATGCTCGATTTTGTATTTATTATGGCTTTTTGTCTCTTTTGTAGGTGTTTTTGGAGAAATAAGCTTTTGCGCGAAATTGGCTCGAAAAGTGGTATTTGCGCTCGTGGGAGAAAATTACTATTCGGACTCTCGGTATGGATAAGGGGTACCAGGGATAAGGGCAACCCGGGGCAACTACTATTGGCACACCGGAATTGGATAGGGAGGTCATCTTCCTTATTTGAATTTCACAAATAGGCGGGAAAAAATTGGTTCTCGCTTTGCGAGAACTAGGGTTGTGATTTTGAGCTCGATGCGATGTGAGATTCAATGGCCGGAATTTTCTCGGGATGACGTGTTTGGTCTTAACAGCATGGTATGATCGATCCTGTGGGTTATATTTGGTGGAAGCTCAGTTGAAGAAGACGGGGAGTTACGGGTTTTGCTCAACAAAACCCGAAAAAGTTCTTGGATTCGGTTTGGGGAGATTTGGAGTGATTCAATCACTCAAGTGGATTGTTTTGGGCTGTTACGCTTAAACGAGTTGGTATACTCGTTAGATTCATCTAAATTGGGCCTAATTATCCGGAGAAGTAAGCGAGAGAAACACGTATCCGAGAGAAGTATTTCACGGATTTTACCAAAGTTTCTTTGTTGTTTGCGCGTGCTTAGAAGGATCCAGCCACCAGTTAGATCGTGTCACAGATGAAAAAGGAGAGTTTTGCAGCTGTAGATGCATGAAGGGTCGAATCAGGGAAGAAAATATTCTCAAAAATATTTTCTTTAAACCCGAGTAATGGTGGATTATTTTGAGTTAATGAGCGAGATATATTGGTGTTGTTCGGTATAAATATGTTCGTGTGGTATCATAGAAGGGTTATGGAGAGTTTGGGATAGTTTGAGCGACCACGAGCTTAGAAAATCGATTTGCGAGAGAATGCATTGATGCTGTGAAGAACTTCAAGAACACGAAGAGCAGACGGCCAAAGACCGTTTTTCATCTGATGGTAAAGACTCACACTCGTGGGTCGTAGTTTATAGGGCAGACTTAAAAGAACAGCAGCATTTCATCTTTATCATTCTTTGTAACAGTGTTTGCAACATCTATAATCTGTTTGCAAACCCGATTTTCATCTTATTCTCCTTTGTTCATCATTTGTAAACCATTTTTGAGCAATAAAATCACCATTTGAGCGTGTTTCCAACATGATGAGCTAGACTCCATCACTGGGACGACGGAGGAAGCTGTTTTGCACCCATGTGGTAATTCTATTTAATTCCTTTATGACTATTTGCACTAATATAATTGATTTATGATTTTTATTGATTATTTGTGAATTCGTTAGATGTCGCATGCTTAGTCTTAGGTACTTTAGATGCGCCATGCTTGTGAGTTACATATAATTCTTTATAAAATCTACCTTGGCAAAAAATTAGAGTCGATATTTGTTACTTTATGAGCCTTAATTGTCCTGGAATTAATAGATGAACCGCATGAATGTAAAATTAGTGGAATCCCGAGTCCCAGTAACTCTCTCCATCTTGTGACAATATTTGTATATATTTTCTTTATCTTTAGTATTTTATTTTATTAAAACTTAAAATCGATCTCGTCAAGTCCGAGTGAACGACAACCTTACTACCACTTTCTACAACATTAATGAATCACATCAATTTTTTGGCGCCAAGCCAGCGGACTTGTGTATAGATTTGTTTTTAGGTTTTATTTTATTTTTTATTATTTTTGTTCCTTTTTTACGCGTTTTGGTATTTTCTATTTGCTTTCAGATTTGGTGCGAAGCTTATGAGAAAGAAAAAGTTTTGAAAAGTAAAGCGAAGCCAAAGAAGGAAAGAAGAGAGAAAAATCAAAGGAGTAAAGAAAAAATTTTGTATATAGTGTAATTAATTTTTTTTTTTTTTTTTTTTAGAAACTTTAATTAGGCAAATATTTTTGCAATTTTTTTTTTTTTTTTTTTTTTTTTTGGACTTCTTAATTTGGGACTTTATTTTTGGACTTTTGGACATTTTTTAAAACCCTAAGGAAGGTTATTTAAATATAAAGCGCACGAGGAAGGACGACCGATTACGATATCGTCTCGGCCCCTCGGGTTCGTACACGACATAGGAGTCGTGGCCCGAGTCGACTTCAACGGTTCATCCCGTCTGGAACGGGAGGTAAAAATTCTAAACACCCATGAATCCCACCAGGCGGGTTTCTTTGGATGATTTTGTATGCATATATGTTGAGGTATTGAAAACATTTGCTTTAAATTCCTAGTAAAGGGCAAGGACATGGCCATATAAGATAAGGGTTCGGATTTCATCACCAGTTCTCTTCTTGCCCGCCTTAGGAAAACGAAACTAAACACGAACCTAAGCCTAAAATTTTGACTAGAACGAGACCTATAGGGTAACGAGCTTAATAGGAAAGTCGTTCGAAAGATATTGGTTACTCTTTTGAGCATACTTCGAAGTTCATGATGGTTTCTGTGAGTTGAATGCGTGACTGCGCCGCCTTGTAATGCGGTGAGGCCTTGGGTATCAAAGCTCCACGCAGCTTCCTACTCTATTCAACTTACTTAAACTCGGATTGATTCCAGAGGGGTTTGCTCAGATTGTAACGAATTCCCTTTCGAAGGATTAGAAGCTGGTCTAGAAAACAATCTAAGTGGAGCCATCATGCTTTTTGTTTGCTAGAAATCAGTAGGTTTTCTGTGGTCGAGTCAGCCTTGTTTGTGTTTGTTTAGAATTCCCTTGCAGTTAGGATGTCAAACTGGTATTATAATAGCCATCACAATGAATATGAATATCCAACTGAACAATATGGACATCACTCTTTTTATGACCATAGTGTGAATAGTGGTTGGGAACGCCAAACTTTTGAAGGTTATGGGTCATACCATGGTGATCCCAATTACTATCCACACGCCAACCTAGTCGTACGAGAAGAATTCCTCTCTAATAGAATCAACACGTAAGTTAGGCTGAGACGACACGTAAGTTTGCGAAATGAATAACTTAGTTATGGATGAAAAGCAATGCAACGAGTGAAATTTCTTTCCTAGATTCAATAAGGAAGTCATGTGAGTCGAGTCACGATACCATAATGAAGTCATATGAGTCGATTCGAAAGCTTTTGTTTGAGGCCCGAGCGGAATCTGCTCGAGATAATCTTAGTGTTTTCCAATAGTACCCTGAAAATGAGGATAGTTATTTACATAATCAAGATGACGAGGATAAAATTGGTAACACTACTTGTCTAGATGAGGTTCAACCATTTTCATATTATTATAATGATGATTATGATGAGGATAGTGTTGATGAAGAATTTGAAATAAATAGGCATAGTGATCAGGAAATTGTTACCCCAATTGAACTTTATAACGATAATATTATTTCTAGTTCAAATACAAATAATTTTAATAATTATTCACCTATTCAAAAGGACGAGGATTTGACTAGAGATACCCCCGTTTTAGACGATGTAGTATTTCCTTTTGGTTACGAAGCCAATAATGGTTTAGAGAAACGAGTATATTTTGAGTCTAGCGATTTAGAAACAATAGACTTAGAAAAGAAAATGAACTCGTAGAGATGAGTGAGGATGTACCTGACTTAGAAGAACCAATTGACCATTTTCGGAATCGGATGACCTTGAAATTAGGAAGTTGTGACTAGTCTTTCTAGAGACACTGAAAACTCTAAGTTTGGGGTGGTTATCATTCTCCATGTGCTTTAACTCTTAGAAAAGTCCCTAACTTGGGACTTGACATATGTGCCTCAACCATTTTAAAAGATTATCTTCATACACTTTTACCCGAACCTAGTTGTGTCCATAAAGAAGTTCGGTTATTAGAAACCCATCCTCTGGTTGATGTGGTTAACCCAGGCTATGATACCACGATTGACTTTGTTTTCCCACCAAAACCTTCCTTCCAATTGTGGGAACGTATAAGTTTCAGGATGTGTCAATCATTAAGTTTTGAGACTAAACCTAATTACTTTAGGATATTAGGGTCGACACATTTGCTTAAGGAAGACCACCAATCTTATTGTGGTCAGCTGTTTAAGTCAAAACTGATTGACTTAGAAGATCCTCAATTATTCAGGTTATTATTATGTGCTTCTAGGTTTTTATTTGAGTTTTTCCAGGACTCAGAACACGAACATTCGGATCTAACTCATAAGGAAACGCAACCCCATGAAAATATGTTATCTAGACCCTTTTATAGAGCTCCGAACCCAGAACCACAACTAGATGTAGTTGTCTTAAACAAAACAATATATAAGGGTGTGTTGGATATCTTCATGTAGTCTGTGGCGCGTTTCCTCTTCTTGTGGTTAGCACTTTTTGATCCAGATGACCCGCAGTTATTCGACTGTTTATATGATTCTTCGAGGTGACTAATCCTTTCCAATGTCCTGGGTCAAGACTTTAAACTTAGCACTTCTTGGGAGGTAACCCATGCTCTTGCAACACGGTAATATCTTTCCTTAACTCTTTTACTTCAAATGGTAACGGTTTCTCCTTGTTCATGCTTTTATTTTTATCTTTAGAACATTGAGGACAATGTTAGATTTAAGTTTGGGGTATGGGAGAAACTTTTAGTTGCATTAATAAACTCCAGAGCCTAGAAATTTATGTTTATTAAGGATGGCACTAACCAATCTAAGTGGATGGAAGCATTTTGGTTGTAGGAGTTGAGGAACCAATGATTAGATGGCAACATCTAAAGAGTCTATTCATAAAAGCACGAGCTCGGTGTTAGAAATAACATGATAGTTTCACCAATCTCGTTGAGTCCTTTTCACTTCTGTTTTTATTTTGTTTTGTTTTTAAACTAAGTTTCTCTAAGTGATTAGGTGGGGCTCACGATTCAAGTTGTTACCACTGCTAGGGTGAAATAGAGTGATTGAGTTACTAAAAAAAAAAAAAAAAAAAAAAAAAAAAAAAAAAAAAAAAAAAAAGAAAAAAAGACTAGACCAATTAGACCAAACGGAATAAAATTAACACTTGGGAATAGCAATATGTGTGTGTTTTCCCACATCTCCTCAGCTTTAAACAAGCGTGGAATGCGGGATCCACGGAACTATCATGTAATCTGTGGACAAGAAGCATGCGCTTGGATCAAAAGATCTAATCATGCGATTAAAAAAAAAAAATAAAAAAATAAAAAAATAAAAAAATTAATGTTAGGTGAATAAATTGACCGCGGTTCCCTTGTATATATGCATTTGTTGATCTAAATTAGGATTGTCGACCACCGGTTCCCTTGTATATACGGTTAATGTTGATATTAGTCAGGGCCGTATCTCAGTCCATTAGGATAGGTTTCATTTTGGCGGTGGCCTTCGGACGTATATGGGAAACACCGATCACTTAGTAAACATCAAAACCATCTATGTTTTCTATATCCATCTTCTTGATCTATCCATGTGATTAGTTTTGACTCCAGGGTATTGATGTCCATAGTGAGACTATCTCGAGTAGAGCTACGTGACTTATATATGAATTTTAGTATGCTTGAGTGCAAACTCGTGTACGGAATTGGAATTTCGCATCGGGGTACTTCCTCCCGTAGTCGATAAGTATGCCAACCAAGGAGATTCTTTAGTGCCTTCCAAAGTTCTCGCGTAGATAGTTAGGGTCTCGGGTAAAGGTTTTGTGGGTACACCTGCAAACCCTCCCGAGACTATAACTCGGCCACTAGGGCCACCTAGGGGTTTAAAGGCTTGTTGCATACGCTAAATGCAATCAACGATGCCCAAACATGAGTTAGGATTTTATTTTATTTTTGATTTGCTCGGGACTAGCAAATAATAAGTTTGGGGGTATTTGATAGACACATTTTTGTGTACGATATAATCTCAATCGTATATATTGTTAATGCTCAATTTTGTATTTATTATGGCTTTTTGTCTCTTTGTAGGTGTTTTTGGAGAAATAAGCTTTTTATGCGGCGAAATTGGCTCAAAAGTGGTATTTGCGCTCGTGGGAGAAAATTACTATTCGGACTCTCGGTATGGATAAGGGGTACCCCGGCGGATAAGGGGCAACCCCCGGGGCAACTACTATTGGCACACCGGAATTGGATAGGGGAGGTCATCTTCCTTATTTGAATTTCACAAATAGGCGGGAAAAAATTGGTTCTCGTGCAGCGAGAACTAGGGTTGTGATTTTGAGCTCGATGCGGTGAGATTCAATGGTTTGGAATTTTTCCGGGATGACGTGTTTGGTCTTAACGGGCATGGTATGATCGATCTGTGGGTTATATTTGGCTGGAAGCTCGGATTGAAGAAGACGGGGAGTTACGGGTTTTGCTCAACAAAACCCGAGTGTTCTTTATTCGGTTTGGGAGATTTGCAGAGTGATTCAATCACTCAAGTGGATTGTTTTGGGCACATGCTTAAGACGAGTTGGTATACTCGTTAGATTCATCTAAATTGGGCTGAATTATCCAGGAGAAGTAAGCGAGAGAAACACGTATCCTGAGAGAAGTATTTCACGGATTTTACCAAAGTTTGCTGTTGATTGCGCGTGCTTAGAAGGATCCAGACCACCGATTAGATCGTGTCACAGATGAAAAGGAGAGTTTTGCAGCTGTAGATGCATGAAGGGTCGAATCAGGGAAGAAAATATTCCCAAAAATATTTTCTTTAAACCCAATGGTGGATTATTTTGAGTTAATGAGCGAGATATATTGGTGCTGCATTCGGTATAAATATGTTCGTGTGGTATCATAGAAGGGTTATGGAGAGTTTGGGATAGTTTGAGCGACCACAAGAAGCTTAGAAAATCGATTTGGAGAGAATGCATTGATCTTGAAGAACTTCAAGAACATCAAGAACATTTAAAGACCGTCGTTCCACAGATGGTAAAGACTCACACACGTGGGTCGTAGTTTATAAATGGAGACTTAAAAGAACAAATACATTTCATCTTTATCATTCTTTTATCAAATGTTTGCAACATCTATAATCGTTGCAAACCCGATTTTCATCTTATTCTCCTTTGTTCATCATTTGTAAACCATTTTTGAGCAATAAAATCACGATTTGAGCGTGTTTCCAACATGATGAGCTAGACTCCATCAAGGACGACGGAGGAAGGCTGTTTTGCACCCATGTGGTAATTCTATTTAATTCCTTTATGACTATTTGCACTAATATAATTGATTTATGATTTTTATTGATTATTTGTGAATTCGTTAGATGTCGCATGCTTAGTCTTAGGTACTTTAGATGCGCCATGCTTGTGAGTTACATATAATTCTTTATAAAATCTACCTTGCAAAGAATTAGAGTTCGATATTTGTTACTTTATGAGCCTTAATTGTCCGGAATTAATAGATGAACCGCATGAATGTAAGAATTAGTGGAATCCTGAGTCCCGGTCATCTCTTCATCCTGTGACAATATTTGTATATATTTTCTTTATCTTTAGTATTTTATTTTATTAAAACTTAAAATCGATCTCGTCAAGTCCGAGTGAACGACAACCTTACTACCACTTTCTACAACATTATTGAGTCACATCAATGTCCAAAACTGGAGAGCTTATCCGAGTTTGCCTGCATGGAGCCGTGTATCCCTCTAGCCGCATCTTCATGAGCAGGTCCATCGTCGTATTCCAGTGCCAACTCCGGTGCCACTAGAGATTTTTTTCTGCGGAGTCTAACTTGGCTGGACTTGGCTTGTC
>JAJJWW010011686.1:0-116396 GCA_023531295.1 Papaver armeniacum | reverse complement strand
TGGTTATATAGTTTGGCTTCTGGGTCCATTGAAACATATGAACAACTTACATCTGCCTTTTTGAATAAGTTTTTTCCCTAGGCACAAAACATCGTCTATTAGGACGCAAATCTGCACATTTTCTCAATAGGAGGGAGAATCTTTGTATAGGTATTTGGAAAGGTTCAATGATCTATTAGCCCAATGTCCTCATCATGGTTTAGAAAAGGTTAGGTTAGTTCAGATCCTTTATGAGGGTTTAGATTATCCCAATACAACCACAGTAGAATCTATGTGTACAGGTGGGTTTGAAAACCAAACAGTTGATGATGCAATGACATATTTGAGTGAAATCGCTGAAAAGACCCAACAATGGGAAAATAGTAGAGAACCCAAGAAAATAATTCTTCTAGGAAGAGGAAACGTTAATAGGCTAGAAGGAGGCTTTGAATCAGATGCCAAAATTGCAGCAATAGCTAAAAGTTTAGAATCTTTAGAATTGGTTCACACTAGTGGTAGGGTGGAGCCTTTTTGGGAAGGCCGGAATAATGAAGAGCAAGCCAATGCTCTGTATAATAACACTAGATTCGACAACCGTCATAAATTTGACCCATATTCAGAAACCTATAATCCTGGTTGGAAAAACCATCCGAACCTTTCGTGGTCTAAGGGCCAGAGTCCAGGTCAGCTTAGTAATTCGAATGTTCCCCCAGGTTTTGGTTATAATAAGAAGTCTCCAGGTCAAGCTCAGTTTTAGAACCCTTCAGAGAATAAAATGACTAGATTAGAGGAATCTCTTAGCATATTAAGAAATAGCCAGGATATGTTAGCACAGAGCCAGGAAATGTTAGTAAAGAGCCAAGTTAGTTTTGAACAGGAAACCAAGCAGAACTTTCAAACTAATGCTCAGACTCTTGCTAAGTTAGAACTTCAAATAGGTCAAATAGCTAAGACTTTAAGTGAAAGAGATAACGGAAGGTTCCCTAGTCAAACTAATCCCAACCATAGAGGAGTTCATGAAGTAGGTGCAAAACCATTACAACAGTTGAATTCAATTAGAACCCTTAGGAGTGGTAGAGTAGTATACAATCAGGTAACCATGCCCGATAATGAGCATACTTAGTTCACCCCTCAGGACCATCCATAGCTGAGGGGACTTATAAAATCTCTGATGATGCCAATTCGGTTCCTGAGAGGCCCTATTTTATTCCTAGAGACCCATTTCCACAACTATTAGTACCAACAAAGAATGAATCCAACTTTAATGACATAATGGAGGTTTTTAAGAAAGTTACCATAAACCTTACGTTACTAGAAGCAATTAGGAAACTTCCGGCTTATGCCAAATTCCTTAAAGATATGTGTACGCGAAAGCGCAAGCTTAGTGTCCCTAAAAAATCCTTTTTAGCTAGTCATGTAAGTTCGATCATTCAGAACAACACAACTCCTAAATATAAAGACCCAGGTGCCCCTACCATTGCTTGACAATAGGAAAACACAGGGCAGAGAAAGCTTTACTTGACTTAGGAGCTAGTGTGAACTTACTTCCATACCATGTGTACTTACAGCTAGGAATTGAAACCTACCAAGATAACACTGCAGTTAGCTGATAGGTCTGTTCAAATTCCTAGTGGTGTGATAGAGGATGTTCTTATTGAGGTCGACAAGTTTATTTATCCTGTGGATTTCGTAGTCCTAGATATACAACCTGTCCCAGACCATGAGAATCAAATACCGGTGATTTTAGGTTGCCCATTTCTAGCCACGTCTAATGTTGTTATCAACTGTAGGACTGGACTTATGAACATATCCTTTGGTAATATGACCACTGAACTAAATGTCATTAATGTTACTAGACAACCTTCCGATGATTTAGAGGAAGTGAATATGATTAGCACTGTAGTTCATGATCTAGTTCAGGACAATTGGGACGACAATTTGTTTGGTGATTCTTTGGATGAATTTGATGAGACAATTCTCTTAGGTCAGATGGATGGCCAGACTTTAGATCTAGAAGAATCTCTCGAATATTTTAAGGACTCTACAGACCCAGAAATTAAGGCAATAGTGTTAGGTCTTTCTAAGAGTAGTGATGAACCTAAGTTTGAGGGTAGAGAATTAGAAGAAGCTTTTGAGTATTTTAAATACTCCGAGGATCCGGAAATTCAAGCTATAGTTAAAGGTCTTACGGAGAGTAGTGATGACCCTAAGTTTGGGGGTAATGATCTTCAAGTATCCCCATTAGAAGTCCCTAACTTGGGACTTGAGCCTAGTATACCTGAGGTATTACTTGAGTCTCTTCAGACTCCACAAACCGATCCCCCTGATACTGTTCAGGAGAAAATCAAGTTATTAGAAACCCGTTATTCGGATGAATCTGTTTTTCAAGACACTCATATGAAGCCCAAGTGGACACCGCAAAAAAATCTAGTTGTCTTGCAAGAAACTTTCGATAAGGTTGTGCTCCGTCTGTTCATTTTTCTGATCATGTGCAGTTGTCTCATTTTAGAGGCAGTTTTATTTGGTTTTGATGATCCACAGTTGTTTCGACTATTGATATACGATTTGAAAGGGTAATTCGCAATTTTATAGGTATGTAATGTCTGGTAGAATACGTTAAACTTAGCACTTCTTGGGAGGTAATCCAATCTCATGCAACACGGTAATATCTTTCCTTATCTATTTTGCTTCAAATGGTAACAGTTTCTCCTTGTTCATGCTTTTAATTCTATCTTTAGAACATTGAGGACAATGTTAGATTTAAGTTTGGGGGTATGGGAGAAACTTTTTAGTTGCAATAAATAAACTCCAGAGCCTAGAAATTTATGCTTATTAAGGGTGGCACTAACCAATCTAAGTGGATGGAAGCATCTTGGTTGTAGGAGTTGAGGAACCAATCTGATTAGATGGAAACATCTAAAGAGTCTATTCATAAAATCACAGAGCTCAGGTGTTAGAAAAAAACATGGTAGTTTCGCCATTTCTCGTTGAATCCTTTTCACTTCTGTTTTTATTTTGGTTTCTTTTTAAAAATATGTTTCTCTAAGTGATTAGGTGGGGCTCACGATTCAAGTTGTTACCACTGCTAGGGTGAAATAGAGTGATTGAGAAAAAAAAAGAAAAAAAAAAAGAAGATAGACCAGACCATTAGACCAACCGGAATAAATTCAATAAAATCGACCACTGGTTCCCTTGTATATGCCAGCTGAGTTGATCTAGAGTTAGGATTATCGACGAATGGTTCCCTTGTATATTCCAGTTGTGTTGATATTAGTCCATACCAGTATCTCAGTCAATTAGGATATGTTCGTTTTGGCAGTGGCCTTCAGACAGATATGGGAAACACCGTTTACCTTAGTCAACATCAAAACCATCTACGTTTTTCTCTACATCCATCTTCTTAATATATCCATGTGATTAGTTGACTCCGGTTATGATGTCCAGAAACTTTCTGAGTAGAGCTCTGTCACTTATATATGAATTTTAGTATGCTTGAGTGCAAACTCGTGTACAACAATTGGAATTTCGCATCAGGGTACTTCCTCATGTAGTCAATAAGTATGCCAACCAAGGAGATTCTTTAGTGGCTTCCAAGGTTCTGCATAGATAGCTAAGGTATGAAATAAAGGTTTTGTGGGTATATCTCTAGTAAACCCTCCCGAGACTATAACTCGGCCACTAGGGCCACCTAGGGGTTTAAAGGCTTATTGCATAAGCTAAATGCAATCGACGTTGCCTGCGATAGTGAGTTAGGATTTCATTTTCTAGATTTGATTTGCTCGAGGACTAGCAAATAATAAGTTTGGGGGTATTTGATAGACGCATTTATGTGTCTATTTTGTTCTCAATTATGTGTATTGTTAGTGCTCATTTTTTTACTTATTATGGTGTTTTATGCTTGTGTAGGTATTTTTAGCCAATAAACATTTTTGAAAAAATCGGCTCGAAAAGTTGGTAAAAGCGCCTGGAGGAAACCTGCTATTCGGACTCTCGCTATGGATAAGGGGTACCCAAATTACTAAGGGGTACCCTCAGGACACCCACAAGGCAGCTGCTATTCGCACCCCTACTCTGGATAGGGGGCGACCCTTTCTTCTTCACAGATTTTGGCGGGAAAAACTGAATTCAAAATTCAGTTTTGCTGCGTGATTTGCAGGCGAGATTTGTTGTAGTTTTAGACGGATTTAATTGCTGATTTGGATTGGATACACCCTGTTACGACTAAACAGGGAATGTATGGTGATTAGATTAGAGAGAATAGACCGGTACGTCGAGATTGGACGAAACAGAGGCTTGGAGTTTCACGGGATTGTTGAGATTTCATGGATCGGATTTAGCGTGATTCAACTGCATATTTTTGTTGGGATGGACTCTTAGAGCAAAACATGGATGATACGTGTGTTTGCATCGAACAGATTGGGCTGTATAAGCGTGTTAGAGCGAAACAAAGGTGATGGAAGTTTCCGGATTTCTATTGAGTATATTTGGCAATTACGGGGGATTTAAGGCAAGATAACCTTTCCTGAGATTTGTATCAACCTAATAGAGGGACTGGAATGACATGTACGGCTCATAAACGTGTGGAGAAGAATTTGGAAAGTGGAGAAATCCGAGACTTTCTGCCAAAGAAATGAAGGAATTAAATCTAGTTTTAGGGTTTCTGATGGCTATATAAGGGTTGGTTCGAGTCAGAAACAGGGTTACGGACTCTTTGGGGGTAGCTGCAGAGAAAAACCAAGGCTTGCAGAGACGAATTCATAACTTGCAGAGAAGAGGAAGAACAAGAACAGAGAACAACACTCAAGGAAGGTCGCAGAAACCGTCACCTATTCATTCAAATTCATTCTCTTTGTAACAATTTTTCCAACAATTATATTGAGTTCGCAACAGTCTGTTAAGGTTTCCTCAGAATAAATGAGTTCTCAGAACAATTATATCTCATACAAACTCGCCGCTTTATTAGTTTTCTCTTGTTTTTCACCCTTTTGAGCTATGAACACCTATTTTGAGCACGTAAATAACATGAGGAGCTAAACCCCTTAGCTGAGGCGACGAAGGAAGCCATTGTTCCATGAAAAGTGGTATATTTCTATTTTAAATAATTCTTGCATTTTTTTTTTATGATTATTTGCATGGAACAAATATTGGAAAATTAATTTTTATTGAATGATTGTGACCCGTTTTGATGGAGCATGCTTAGTTTAAGACTTTTGATGTTTCATGCTTGATGTATACTATTGTTACTTCAAAAATCTACTAGAGGCAATAAATTAGAATCACTTTAAATGCAAAGAATTGCATGAATATTGATTAGATTAAATCACTTAATTGGTCAATGGTGGAATCCTAAGTCTCAGTGCTTTTTATAATCTTGATAACAACTTTGATTAAGTTTTCTATTTTATTTTGAGTCTAAAACGAATCTTCACAAGTCTGAGTGAACGATACTTTTCTTACAACTTTACAAACAACTTCAAAATTACATCACCAATACAAAAGATGCATTAACAATTTCATACACTTTTTGATTAAACTCATCAAATGAATCTTCATCTTTCATATGAAGGTTTTCCCAATCAGAATTTAGGTTTTTCAGCCTAGCTTCGTTTTCACAGGTATTCCCTTCAAATACGGTTTCTAATATATCCCAAGCATCTTTAGACCGAGTGCACGTAGTCACATGGTGCTGGAGATATGGGGTAATGGCATGGATGATGGCATTTAACCCGTCAAAATTTTGCTTTGCAGCGTGAATCTCGGCAGGTTCGTATGCACCAATATCCTTTGGAACAGTTGCATCGCCTTCTGTAACAACCATAGGATTATAGCCATTAACTACATAAACCCATAATTGAAAATCACGTGCTTGAAGAAAGGCACGTATAGAAATTTTCCACCACAAGTAATTTGAGCCATCGAAGACTGGTGGTACGTTTATGGAGATAACACTTTTGTCCATATTCAGATCGCTACAAACACCGACTTATAAGGTCTTTAATGTGTTTGCCTGCTCTGATGCCAATTGAAAAAGCGGGGGTAAAACAACCACACCCAAAAATTCGTTTGGCAATCTGAATAGACAAAATCCAATATACTTTCAAGAGAATCAACTAGACAGTTAGACTCAATCTAGAGAAAAGTATATCAAAGAGTTTTGTATCTTTATA
Source organism: Papaver armeniacum (assembly GCA_023531295.1). Lineage (NCBI taxonomy): Eukaryota > Viridiplantae > Streptophyta > Magnoliopsida > Ranunculales > Papaveraceae > Papaver > Papaver armeniacum. The sequence continues at coordinate 110,250 of JAJJWW010011686.1, read as the reverse complement.
TCTCAATTAAATCTTCAATCATCAAATAGAAATTTGCGAGCCCGATTGATTATAAGAGAGATAACTTGAACGGTACCAAATACCAATGTTCAAGGATCAATCAATCTCAATCAACAACCAAAGGTTAGATTTCCCAATTGATTGATTCAACGCACAACCTGTGATATTTTAATTATATAAAAATATAATGCGGAAAAGAAATAACACGGACACCAAAAGTTTTGTTAACGAGGAAACCGCAAATGCAGAAAAACCCCGGGACCTAGTCCAGATTTGAACACCACATTGTATTAAGCCGCTATAGACACTAACCTACTACCAATGATCTTCGGACTGGACTGTAGTTGAACCCTAATCAATCTCACATTGATTCAAGGTACAATTGCACTCCTTACGCCTCTGATCCCAGTAGGATACTACGCACTTGATTCCCTTAGCTGATCTCACCCACAACCAAGAGTTACTACGACCCAAAGTCGAAGACTTGATAAACAAATCTGTCTAACACATAAAAGTCTATAGGAATAGATAAATCTGTCTCCCACAGAAATACCTACGAGTTTTGTTCCGTATTTTGATAAATCAAGGTGAACATGAACCAATTGATATACCGGACTTATATTCCCGAAGAACAGCCTAGAAATATCAACCACCTCACAATAATCTTAATTGTATGGTAGCGAAACAAGATATTGTGGAATCACAAACAATGAGACGAAAATGTTTGTGATTACTTTTTATCTTTCCTATTGGAGAATAAATCTCGAGCCAATCTTAAAGAAGATCGTACCCAGCACGATAGAAGATGCAAGATCAGATCACGCAATTATAAAGAAAATAGTTGGGTCCGGCTTCACAATCCCAATGAAGTCTTCAAGTCGTTAACCTACACGGTTTCGTGAAAAAACTAAGGTTAAAGGAGAATCGACTATAGCTTATACAACTAGTATCACATAGGAGGTGTGGGGATTAGGTTTCCCAGTTGCTAGAGTTCTCCTTTATATGGTTTTCAAACCAGGGTTTGCAATCTAAGTTACCTTGGTAACAAAGCATTCAATATTCACCGTTAGATGAAAACCTGATTAGATTCAAGCTAATATCTTTCAACCGTTAGATCGAACTTAGCTTGTTACACACAAATGAAATGTACCTTCATTTAGGTTTATGTAACCGTACCTAAATGTGTACACCATGTTGGCTCAACAATAGTTAACCAAGGTTAGCCGTATGAACACTCTCATATCAACCTTATTCATCTTAACCATAACTAGTTCAAATGACTCAAATGAAACTAGTTAAAGAGTTGTTCAATTGCTATATTCTCATAGAAGTATACAAGAACACAATTGAAGCAAAATAGGTTTGATTCACTCGAATCAATCATGAACATTATAGCCACAGTTTGCAATGAATGCATTCCTTAATATATAAATGTATTAGTTCATGTACACAACCGATTTTATAACTTTAACCTTCAAGTACGCGAATGGGTACGCATACTTGAAATACCCGGACTGAAATTGGGTTTCGCTAGTACGCGAACGGGTACGCATACCCCATTCCCAGCAGAAAATCTCGTACATGAACCTTACGCCAGTACGCGTACGGGAGCGCATACTTAGGTTCCCGGACTTCTCAAACCAACATGTATGCATACATGTACACATACTATGGTTCCCGGACATGGACAACATATGTGCAAGAGTACACAACATGTCACAATCAAATAATGGTTAAGTGTTCTAAACTCTTATTTCAATCATTGAAACTTTCTTAGAGGATGACAATAGCCATTTTCACACACTATTAGCATCAAAGCAATTTTCAAGTTATTGAAATAATCATAACGAAACATTTCAAGTCTACACCAAATGATTGTATCACACAAACCATGTAAGATGTTACTCGGCATTTTTCACATGATCTTCTTTTGACTTTCATCAAGAATGTAAGATGAACTTGGTCGAAGCGAAAGCTTGCCAACACATATTCCAAGAAATATGTAAGAGAGTTAAACTCAACTCAAAATCTCAAATGTGTATAATAGAAAACTATATCGTAACACGACTTATGTCTCAATATAGGAGATAGAGTAGAAATAGACTTTCCAAGTGATAGATGAGTTTCAGTCTCCACATACCTTTTTGTTGATGAAGTTCCACAAGATCTCCTTAGTAGTTCTTCGTCTTCAATGATGAACGCCGTGAAGTCTAATGCTCAACTACACAATCTATCCTAGTCCGAGAAATCTATAAGTAGACTAGAAATCAAGACTTATAGTTTTGATCACTAACATTGACAAACAAGTTTGAGATAGCAACGCTTGCGAGTTCGACCGAGCAGTGCTCTAACACATTGTATTCATTAAGCATTCTTCAAAATACAAATAATCAAATTTAAGAGAAAAACTTCTGAAAATTTACTTCAAAATACAAATGGTCATGCCATACTCATATTGGTTTGTCCATTCATTAGAGATAACCCATGTTTACATTGCGCAAATTACATATTCATGAAGAGATTAATCAAATAATTTGAAAACATATATCAATTCAACGGTTAGGTAACATACCAATTTATTCATATAGGGGTGGTAAGTATCCGATCCTATTTGAGATACAAATTCATGTTGATTGCTGAATTGTTCCGCTTCCACCACCTAAAATTAAGATTTTTGTTATAGGGAAAGCTGATTTATTTAGGGCGAAAGATAAATAGATTGACTATGGTATATATCATTTGACTTTCAGTCAATAAGGGGAAGGAGTGGAGAATTGTCTCTCCCCTTAACAAAATACTGATATTTACTACTCTGCCCTGGACGTAACTCTATACGTTAGCTATAGCCGTGATTAACCCTAGACCACTTCTCTGATTAAACCCTATATCCACCCCTCTTTTTGCAACAAACGACATGAATGATGAAGATGCCGATTGGGGTATCTACGATTGGAGCAGTTATGCATCAAAAAACGTATAGAAAATTCTTCTCTGAATCTTAGCTCCACGAATTCATCTGAATTCCTTTTTATTCTTACAGACTTCCAATACTGAAACTTCTAGAAGACATTATGGGGGATCCCATTTAACATACTTGATCCATTTGAAGGTACTCAATTCTCTTGAGCTGAATTATGAGAGCCGGATTAGGTGCATATCTAGAAAAAAATAATCTTGGATTCGAGTTTTGAGTAGCATGTACAAAGCAATATAATTCGATACTTTTCTGAATCACGATGCTACATCTAAGTAAACTACCAATATGCAAGAAACAAATTGAAGGTTACTCTATTTCAGTTTTTTCACCGTGTTACTGGACAATGATAATAGAACCAGTTGGTGGAAGAATCTCATATGCATACAAGCCACCAATTAATTCACGATATAATTAACGCTCTGATTTATACATTCCGTTAATGGCATATTTCACCTACGTCATTCTGCAAGTTGGCTGGTTTCTCATTGGATCTTCTTGGAAATTTTAAAATTCACTAAGGTAATGCTTGGTTGGTTCCTACTGATTCTTCTTCTTCTTAAGGGATCATTATACTCGTTAGGAAGCATATGCGCCAATGTTACTAAAGCCTGCTTTGTGGGTATGTGTTTGAAATCATACGGATATACTCATACTACTATATGATGTTGAGGACGTGTATCATAATTTTGGTGTTTCCAAGAAGAAGCAAACCTCCGGAGGAGAATGAGATTCAACTTTGCTGTGATGGGGCGGCGAGAGGGAATCCTGGTGTTGCGGGAGCTGGTGTGGTGGCAAGAAATGCGCGATGTTTAGTTCTTGGTGCTATGTCTATAGGCCTGGGAGTTACAACAAATTATTTGTCAGAACTTTATGGTATTATTGTGGGTATGAAATAGGCTGTAAGATGGGGAGTTAGGCGAATTTGCATTCGATCTGATTCTTATAGTGTTATTGAAGCTTTTAAGAGTACCAATATTCATTGGTTTGCCAAACAAAGGTGGGTAGCAGTTTGTAAAACTATGATACAATAAGGTTTATTCATACTTATAAGGAGGCAAACTTCTCTGCGGATGCTATGGCAAAACAAGATGTCTTCTCAATGTGGAGGAAGGTTTACATTATGATGGAAGACCTAATTTTTTGATTTCAGTTGAATACCCAAATGTTGCTTATTATAGATTCAAGTGGTTTACAAGTTTTTGGGGTTGCTGTGACCTCTTTTCTTGTGAACTCTTCTTTGTAAATTTGTTATCTATTAATACAAATTTTTGACTTATCAAAAAAAAAATTCCAAAAAGAAGCAAACAATATTTCTCTCCCATTGATGAAACTATTAGGTGGGGTTCTGGAGTTTGATAAATGAATTTAAGTTATAGATTCTCAAGAAGGGTATCGACTCGATTTCGAAATACATACCGATATCTTTTTATCTGACGAAGAAGGAGTAACTGGATAATGATGGTGAAAACTCCATTTTTGATTCCGTTAGATGTGATACTAACTTAGATTTTGTTAAATAGTTCCCCTTATACATAGCTCTAAAATATTAGATTTCCCCTTAACCTTCTTTCCCCTTAAAAACAAATCAGCTTTCCCTATAACAAAAATAAAAAATAAAACAAATGTAATCAAACACAATGGAAAGAGTCGTCATGGTCCCAACTATCGACCATGACTAATTTATTGATTTTTTAGTTTTGGTTTTTTCTAGGCAAAAGAGCCGTCATGGTATGCTTTAGCAGATTGATGAATCCACCTTACCTGACAAAATTAAGACATTTTGGTAACCAGGGAGTCATCAAGGTCAATTTTAGCAGGTAGACGACTCTTAGTCCAGAAGATGACTACTCTTATTACTACCTTGATTACTCATCATCCAAAAAAAAAACCCACTTTGTCCAATTTCTACAAAAGTCGTCATGTTTTTGGAGGACCTAACATGACAACTCTTTATAATTATGCAAAGTCGTCGCGGTTTTATAACATGATAATGAGAACCCTAAAATAATTTATTGCGTATTTAGACTTGGGCTAAATATGGTTGAGTCTATCAATAGCTAGTTTTTTCATTAAGATCTATAAAAATACCATTCTCTTATCTCTTCCTCATCCAAACCATAGTTTTCAACTTTCAGATTCATTATCATATGTTGCTCATCCAAAAAAAAAACACACACCATGGTTACTCTCTACACTCATGAAGAAGATTTTGTTGTTATGAGAGCATGGGTAACGGGCAGAGTTTGGGGACATATTCGAAAAAATTCTGAACATTGGTCGGAATAGTTTGTCGGTTCCGAACAACTATAGCATCTAAGCATAATAAGATAGCAATTACGACCCATGATGTAATAAGGTTTTGGGCATGGAATTGGAAACTGTCGGGAAACCGAGGTTACGTTAATCTCGAACCGGCATATTTCCATAGAAGTAAATTCCCCGAAACATCCTACTTTAGATAACTTAGCTCGAATCCTTTACTTACATATTTAGATTAGCATGATCGGATAATACTAGCACGAATATATAATCAATACGATAATTGACAACCACACGCGACACAAAGATTACGTGGTTCACCTTTGTAGGCTACATCCACGGCCGAAACCACCCCGAGAATCTTCATTATCATATCAAGTTATTACATCGACACACATCATATAATCAAACTAGTTATATAACCCACTAGCGCTAAACGTTAGAAACAACAAGACATATTACGAAGAGTTTACCTCTTAATTTGTTCTTCTTCTTCCATAAACTTCCACCGCCATGGTTGCTTCGACTTTAGACAAGAACAAGAAGAACATCATGAATTCTAGCTTCTCCCATACGAACCCTATAAACCCTATATTTCTCCCATACCTGCTCTTTCTACAAGTCACTTCTCACATAGATTTTGCCCCATCACCAACCATCGTAGGACTAGGACACAACGGTTGTAACCCGAACACTCTCATAAAGAGAGGATTCTACTAGAGAATGGATTTCTACTCACAATGTAAGCCCTCTTATATAGTAGACAAATCCTTGCTCCCCAAGTCCCAGAACTCCTAAAAATAGACTCACACCTTAATTAGAAAATCCTAAACTAGGATATCACATAACTTGGGAAACACCCACGTTACGTTCCGGTAAGTTCCGGAATCTTCACGGAACAAAACCCCAACAGAAACAACCTATTTTCCAATAGAAATTTTGGCCTACTTCCACACAGGATATATCGTATAGCTCTTCTAATGTGTAAACTCACAATGTAATCTTCGTTATTTAATAATACAACCCTAACGACTCTAACAATTATTTTCAGACAGAGTTTTTGACTTTAGAGTAGTCATGTTATAAACATATTACATTGACGACTGTTATTGAGACAAGCTAGGTAAGGGTCGTTCTTATAATATGTTATACCATGACAATTTTTTATAACATGAAAAAGTTACAGGTAGATTCGTCATGGTTTGATGTTACAGAAATCACAACTTTCTAGAACCGTCATTGTAGTAACCTCACGACCATGACGACCCTTGCACTGTGAGTTTAGTAGTTACGATGATTCGAAGATTTAGAGCAACAAATCGAAAATTCATAGACTGTAAGTAGCTTAACTGAGGTTTTTGAGTTACGGGTTCTTCAGTTTGAGCATTGGTTTCTTGATTTGAACAATATGATCTTCATTTGTACCTTCATTTTCTTCTTCATGTATCAATCGATCTTGATCATATACCCAATCCATATGAGAATATAAGTTTACATTACATCAACCCAATAATATTTGTTATTTGAAGCTTCCCCCACATCAATTTCTCCACCAAAATCACTCATTTCTCAAAATCTTAGTTTTCACTTTTTTCCCCCAAAAACCTCTTCTTCTCCATTACTCATAGAACCCAAAAAAATAATATTGATTTTACCTAATGATAAGTGCATAATTCATATATATTTAGTGTCAATTCCATGCTAGTAATTGCTTATATTCTTGCAAATTATTGTATATTACGCTTGTTTTCTTGTATTTGTCTTTCATCAGGTGAATCATCCAAAAAGAAGTGGAAATAGCTACAAAAGTGAAGTATACATGTGGAGAAGGGACAAAGACCCAGTGGAACTTGTTCAAATGGAGGATTTCTAGTCATCATTTTGTGGACGACGAGAAGACGAAGTCAATGGCGAAGAATGGAGTCATTCCGAGTTCATATGACGAAGTTATGAGCAAAACAAGAACTTGGAAGCATAAAAGGGCAAGTATTATTGACACTCCAATTGTACGTTAAGGGGTAGTTATTCTGTTAAGGGGCTTCGAGTTTCAAAGGAACTTCTAAAGGCAGTCAGGTCTTTTATAAAGGGGGAGGTCAAATTTGAAATAGTGTTTAAAGACATCAGCCATTTTACTAAGGGCACCTTCCTCTTCTTCCCTAACTCCACAGAAAGGAACGATAACGGCCGGTGATCTTGATAATCAAGATGTAACGGTTTCGGGGTGATTATTGATTTTGAACGGTTCAATGGGCTACTGAAGCAGTTAGAAGATTTGGGTTGAGTTCGAAATGGAGCTTTGCCGTGACTGAGAACAACGCGAAATTAAGAATGGTTGGCTACTGCCATTGATGGCAGTTACAACGAGTCTGATGATCAGTGAGTGATTGATTGAATGATGGCAGTTGATCACGATGGTGACGATGAACATTGATGTTGTTTAAAAGGGTCTGAGCAACAGAGAACGAGGTGTTGCTGTGGTTTGGTAAACAATGGAGGTTGCTGCCATTATCGTGTGAAGCCGGAGATGGGGTTGATCATAATGAATGATGATGATTGTTAGAAGTGTGTGGGCTTCCAACTCAAAACCAATTGGCAATGAGTGGAGTGGCTCACCACCTTATATATTAAGATCTAGGCTAAGGAGTTAGTAATGTGGGACTATCTTATAGTTTCTCCAACATGCTCCCCCTCCAACGTGTAGGGCGGAGGAGATTAAGCCACTACAACGTGGACCTCTGTACGGGTGAACGGGAAGCCCTTTGGGCATACTTCTCATTCCACTCTCATACGGGCCTAGCTCTGATACCATGTATCGTTCTCGTCAATGACAAAAACTTCTTCTTCCATAGCTTTTATCCAAACCGGTTCTTTTGATGCTTCTTCAAAATTTTCCAGCTCAACCACACAATAGTTGCATCTTTCATACACTTCACTCAACCTATGCATCTTCTTTGGTGCCGATGGTGGTGATGTTGATGCACTAGTACTTGGAGACATACTTGGAGATGCTCCTTGTCTTGTATTTGGAGGTGTTTGAGGTAGTTCTTCCTCATTTTCTTCACCTTCTTGAACTTCATTTGTTGCTGAATTTTCTTGCTCTTCATCAAGAATAATGGTTCACTTCTCAATTTTACCTTCTTCCCAATTCCATGAAGCTCCTTCATCAAACAAGACATCACGACTTGTAATCACTGTGTTGTTCTTCAAGCTAAACAACCTATAACCTTTTGATTGGAGGCTATAGCCAAGAAATATACATTTCTCACTTGATTCATCAAGCTTTGTTCTCTTCACCTTTGGAATTTGAGAATAACACACACTACCAAAAACTTTGAGATGTCTTACCGATGGCTTTCTCCCACTCCATGCTTTAAAAGGAGTTTTATCCCATACGGCTTTTGTTGGACACCTATTCATCAAGTAGACGGCGGTGTTGACGGCTTCAGCCCAAAACACTTTAGGCATACCCTTGTCATGAAGCATGGACTTCGACATCTCCATCACGGTTTGGTTCTTTCTCTCGGAAACACCATTTTGTTGAGGAGTATAACCCACAGTTAGTTGCCTTTCCAGGCCTTCATCTTCACAAAATTTATCAAACTCTTTGTTGTTGTATTCTTTGCCTCTATCACTTCTTAAAACTTTGATGTAGTGACCACTTTGCTTTTCAACAAGGCTTTTAAACTTCTTGAAGATGCTAAAAAATTCGGATTTTTGTCTCATGAAGTACACCCAAGTCATACGACTTAAATCATCAATGAATAAGATAAAGTATCTATTACCTCCATGAGTTGGTGTCTTCATTAGTCCACACACATCGGTATGTACCAAACCAAGAATTTCTTTTGCTCTCCATGCTACACCTTTTGGGAATGGTTGGCGATGATGTTTCCCAAGTGCACAACCTTCACATACTCCATCCTTGTGGTTGATATGTTGTGGAAGTCCTTGCACCATGTTCTTGTTGGAAAGTAACTTGAGACTATTGAAATTCAAATGCCCAAGTCTTTTATGCCATAACCATGTTTCATCAATGGTTTCCATCCTCAATGCAACATTCTTCTCCTTTTCAAAGATAATTGGAAAGCTTCTATTTTTCTCCATCTTGATACTCTTCATGACTTGTCTCTTGTTGTTGTGCTTCTTGTCATAAATGGTGCAATATCCATCTTCAAAATGAACCGCATACCCAAGCCCCACAAGTTGCCCAACACTAAGCAAATCTTGTGCCAAATCCGGAACATATAACACATCTCTAATGTATTTTGCTCCATTGATAGTTTGCACGCAAATTGTACCTCTTCCGTGAGCTTGAACCATGTTTCCATCCCCCATCTTCACTAGAGAGTTTATGGATGTATCCATGTCAACAAACAAGCTCTTCACACCGGACATATGAGTTGTACAACCACTATCTACAAACCAAACTTCACTCTCGGAAGTCACCATGGCACTTTGACAAGCATAAAACAAACTTTGTTTTTCTTCTTTTTCTTCCGCTCTACCGGCTTGTTCTTGATCTTCTTTGTATATACAATCTTTCTCCAAATGTCCATACTTCTTGCAATTGCGACATTGGGGCTTTCGTTTGTTCCAACAATTCTTCTCCAAATGACCATTCTTCTTGCAAAAATTGCACCTTGGTACTTGAGAAGTATCACTTTTTGTGTAGTTGTTGGAGTTAGCTCCTCCTTTCTTCCATTTTCCCTTTCCATTGGAGCTAGATGAAGAATCGCCCTTGTACCCATTTTGCTTCATTGCTGAATTTTTTGAGTTCAAGTTCAATTTGGATTGAAATGCACTTTCAATTGAATTTTCCGAGTGCCTCGACACCCTTTGTTCATACACCTTCAAAGAAGCCCATAATTCTTGTGACTTTAATGTAGAGAAATCTTTAGTCTCTTCTAAAACCGCCACAATGGGTTCAAATTTCTCCGGCAAACAAATCAATATCTTCTCACAAATTCTTCTTTCTTCCATCTTCTCACCACACATCAACATATTATTAACAATTTCAACTACTCTTGAAGAAAATTCATTCAAACATTCATTCTCATTCATTTTTAGATTCTCAAAATCTCTTTTATATGAATGTAATTTCAATTCTCTTACCTTCTTATTACCTCCATACTCTTGTTGAAGGATATTCCAAGCTTCCTTAGCTATAGGAAAATGGATTACTCTTGGTAGAATAGTGTCTCCAACTCCTTGTTGAATGTACATGGATGCTTTTGCATTCTTCTTTCTACTCTCCTTAAGTAAATCCTTTTGGGGTTGTTCTAGATTTGATGTATCTTCAACTTCATCATACCCATTTTGTACACTCTCCCACACATCTTGTGACATGAACAAGGTCTTCATTTTGATGGCCCAAAAATCATAATTTTCTCCATGAAAAAGTGGTATTGAAGGTTGTTGAATGTATAAATTTGAGTTACTACTACTTGCCATTGATTTGGTTGATGATTGATTGAAGAAATTGGGTTTTCTCTTTTCTAGATCTAGATTTTGAAAACTTTAAATGTTGCTGATTTTTTGATTTAATGGGTAGAAATTGATTTTTTTTTTTGACTCACCAAGATCAAATCTAATAGATTTAAGCTATGATACCAATTTATGATTGAATTAATAAGGAAATTTGAAGTAATTTGATTGAATAGAGGTGAGGGCTCTTGGCTACTCTCTACCTCTTCTACTCAATTTCATTTTATTGGAATTTCATTCTCTTTCTTCATCTCTTCTTTATATACTAGGTCTACATAAACCTAATACACAAGCATGTGGAACACTCATGTGTACTCACTAAATTACTACTAATCTTAATTAGCTAAGTAACTTCACATTAACTAACAGTGATGTCGTGGCTGTTGATGGAAGATAACTCGCAGAGAACCAGTTGAAACTCGAGCTGTCAATGGGTAAGCTATGGGTGTTGTTGGTGAATGAAGAACTCGAGCATGGTGATGCCATTGTTCGGTGATGGTGTTGATGGAGCTCGAGATGAGATTACAGAGATGGAGGAGATGGTTTGATTCTGTAAAGGTGCTGAGTTAACTGTCGAGTAGGAAGAAGAACAGGGTGTTGCTGGTGTTTGATTAGGAACCGATGCTTTGCTGTGAATGAGAGATAATGCAGAAGGCTCGAGATTTGTTGTAGAAGGAGAATGAAGAGATATGGGCCTCGAGCTGGACAAGGACATGCGGTACGAAAATACCAAGAATTAAGATTAAGATAAACTTGTTGTGTCGATGGAGAAGTTTGAGTTGAACGGGGAACATGGAGAGAGTTATCTGATGGAGAATTATTCTCACGCGTTAAATTTGAAAATGAGAATCTGGTACATCATCCTACATCGATTTGCATGTATTGATAGTTGCTACGAAGAAACGTAAGCTTGTGAAGTCTCCACTGAAGTTAAAACCAATCAGAGCTCATGTTTATTGTATTACAGTACTCCTTGTTTCGTCGAATCAGCATCACATGTTTCCCAAACTTTGAAGACTACTAACCGACTATGAATCCTTATCACATTCGGAATTTTAGGAGAAATATGGTCGGTAGAAAAGCCTATATAAGGCTGAGTACCTGCACATTTGAAAATACAACTTTTGGAAGAGAGAAAAGTACAAAGAAAAGAAGAGAAGAAAGGTTTTTATTTAATATCTTAGGGTTTACCCCTTTAGGGGGAAACCAAGTTATTTTCTTCTTCTTATTTCATATATTTTTCATGGGTTTTAGTAAATCCATGTGTAGCTAAATTCTACTGATTACGGATGATTTCAAAGTCCTGGTTTATGAAACTTTAATTCTTTTTACAAGTTTATTTTAAGTTGATTTTTCTTGTCGATTATCTCTATTAATTTTAGTGTCTAAGATTACTATTGGGTTATTCAATTGTCCATTTGAATTAACCTGATAGTAATTCTTCTACTAGTATTGGGGTTGGTGATACGTGTAATAGTCACTCAATTCCATACACAAGTAGTACATCGCAAAAGATGACAGAGGGATTCTGTTAAGCAATTGTGTATAGAGATGACACTAGTAAGCAGACCGAGCTTATGCGTCTGATGCTAGGATCAACCTAATTCACAAAATGCAATGCATTCGATGGGTTACACCTTGAGAGCTTATTCATGGTGGCTTAGATGGATAGAATCTGGTAGTCGAGCGCTTCCGTATCCAGTGGCAACAGGAATTCCGGGGATAGCAGAGCTTATTGCTATTCTACGGTTGGTGACAATGGAAATTCTACAAGAAATAAACAAGTACTTTTATTAAGTTTCTTTCCAGTGACGGCGAATGATTCCTTAATCATCTTTCTTTTATTTGTTATTCTTTTCATTTTACTTCAAACCAATCCCTTTGTCTTTTATCTTATTTTGCTAAACTAAATAACATATCAATTACACAGCTCCCTGTGGGAACGATCCTTACTACCGCTATATTAATAGTTAATTAGTGGGAAATATCTTAATTAATTTGTTGCACTTACGACACGCATCACCTAACTATAATATATTGAACTGAACTAATCTAATCAACTTAATTAACTTAACTGATCTTATAATTAGAACTAACTAAATAAGGGTAGTTTTGTCAATTTTAAAAATATTTGGCTAAGGGGTTTTAGAAATTACTTTTGGATGACCCTATTTTGTCTTATCTCATAGCCCCCAATTAAAACAGGCATCCCCAACTAAGCGAAGTTTTTTAGGGATGTGAGATTAAAATTTCCTTAATTTTAGAAAGAGAATAAAAAACATCGATCTCGAGGCTGACAAGCAAGAGAAAATAAGAATGTGATTGGGTTTGGGTCCTAAAGGTTTCTGACCGGACCCACACTAAATACCCGCTGGGTTCGGGTATTTATCGGGTCTTCTAAAATCAATTATATTTTTTGTTAAATATTTTTATATTCATGAACTTGTCTTGAAACTAACAATTTTTTTTATATAAAGTTAATGTTTTTTTTTTTTTGCTCAGTAATAATGATTTTATTGATGAACCAACGAGTTACAAAAATGGAACTAGAAAAGAAACAAAAGATAAAAACAAAGCACAAACAACCTAACAACCAGGGAAGATATCCCTTTTTTGTAAATCTACGGGATATTACTGAAAAAGGAAGCAGATTACATGCATATAAAATAAGGTTGTCTGGAACTTCTATGCTTGTCAACATGTACACGTAAATTCTCTTTTCTCCTCTTGAAAGACTAGTACCCAACTTTGCTAGGCTGTCTGCAGAGAAGTTTATTTCCCTATACTATGAATAAAGCAAAAACTTTATAATATAGAGAATATTCTGTTCCATCTTGTTATAACATACCAAGGTATTTTTCCAGCCATGAAAACATTCATCGCTGCTTTTGAGTCAGTGATGATGTAAACCTGCAAACTCTGATTATGTATTGCCCATTCACAAGCACATATAATAGCAAGAACTTCAGCAATTTTTTTTGTAGCAATCCCCAGTCCACCATCTACAGAAATTAGGACCTCTCTTGTACTTTTTATTGCAATAAAGCCATATCATGCTTTTTTAGGATTTTCTCTTGCAGCTCCATCACAACAAAGAAGGATCTGATTAGCAGGATGGAGATGAAAGAAAATTTCTATGACTCTCACTAGTTTGACTCTTCTGCACTTCATACCAAAAAAATTTAGTATTAGAAGGTCATAAGGATCATTCCACATATTACCCTTCATTCTAATTCCCTTGTAAGTTTTATAATACCAGTTTTAAGTTCATTTGGCTTGAATTGAACATTTTCAAACACCATTTTTATTTCTGAGAAACCATGTCTCCTTCATAGTCATAAAAGCAGTTGTTCTCCAAACTTCCTTTACAACGAGACTTTTACTTTTTGCATAGTTATAAAGTTAATGTAAAATCTATTTAAATGTTCTAATTAAGATTAAATCTAAGAAAATAAATGAAAAATGAAAAAAATCCAAGCAAAACGGGACGAAATCTTTGCATTTTAGATAACCTTAACAAACAAAATGACAAATATCCGAGTGCCCGACGCGTAATACCCATTAGGACCCGAATGCTTACCGGTTCCTAATGATTCTACCCATCGGGTAGCTATATCGCTAACGGATCCGATTTTTGGACCCGAAAACTGGACCCGATTTATCCGGGTCCGGTCTGGTTCTAGGTAATTGGGTACCCATTGACAACCCTAATAACTTCTAGCTCTCTAATGCATTATATTTTGATTTTTGCTGATGGGAGACCAAAATATGATTCAAATGAGAGAAAATTGTAGTTACTTGCTAACTAGAGCCGATTTTATATATTTTTTCAAACCTGGACTTAAAGACGACTAACTAATCACTAAATTAGTTAACATATATTTTTTTTTTCTTTTCTGGTTTACTAGTCGTTTTCCTCTTACACGAAGAAACTTATGAACCCTAAAATGTTTAGTACATGATTTTTATATGTATTAGAACATCAAAGTACCAATATATCTTGTTTTCATCAACTATGTGTTTACCAAATTTCTTGATCACGTCTTACCAAAACAACAACTACTACCTAAATCAAAACAATCCCAAAAATAAAATCGAATTGAAAGCTTCATCGAAAAAGCCTAAAAAATTAACTAGACCATGGTATAAATGTATCTCAAGAAAATTTCTATAAAAATATCAACCGCAAAAATTAATACTAATAATAGGATGAAATAGTTAAGAAAAGAGACTTGCAAAATATAAGCAGCTAACCATGATAACGTGACCTAAAACAATAGCAATAACACTATCACTCAATCAATAATTACCATAACTTAGGTTGAAATTGATGATAAAAAATACTCCCTTCGTTTCTGGAAAAGAATTACTATCACTTTTTCAATTTGGCCTATTTTTAGGCTAAAATGAAAAAAATGATAGTACCCTTTTCCAAAAACGGAGGTAGTAATCTATAAAATTTTAAGAAAAAGTTTATTGTTTTTTGCTGTAATAGGAAAAATAGTGAATGTGAATAAAAAAAAAGAAGATTTCAAATAATCTTTATCATCGTCAGATCCGCAAAAGAATTTTTCTTTTTCGAAAACCTAATTTTTATGTGGTTAATTTTATCATGGCCGGTATCCGATTTTTTTTTGCATGTGACATGTGGAGATGTTTTAGTCTGAGTTAGAAAATTTTACAAAGTCGGTCTAAGTTAGTTGGCGATTTAATTACGATTTTTCATTCTTCTTATATAAGATTTTGCTCTCCCTTTAACACAAATTTATATTTCTAAAATAAGTAGTTAGGGTTTGATTCCTAATCATTATGTGATTAACGACAAAATTTACGCTAATTATCTTATTATAATCAACAAATATATACTATCAAGGAAAGTAAAAGTTTCTAAGTGTCGATTTCCAGCTATAAAAGAGAGGGTACTAAGTATACCGCAATTTTTTTTGTTTAGCAACATGTATGGACAATATCCAATACAATTGCAAGTAGTTCTAAGGAAAAGATCATTGAGCAATATGTATGTAGAGTTTTTCTCTAATCTCTTCCTCAATCAATATGCTAAACTAAATGTCCGTGAACTTCATTATGTAGAAGAGTTCTTGGACGACCTCAAAAATCAATATCCAAGATCTAATTAGTCGTATCCAAATCAAGAGTATCCGAATTCTACAAAGTATGAAACTTGCAATCTATCTTTCAAGATATGAAATCAACAATTTTGTTCGTGTTTCAAGATATGAATTCAACAATCTTATAGCCTGGATTCTTTACCACCTCTCAAGAACAATCTTCAACTTAACAATTAAGAATAGTTTTCAGATATCTATCTTGAGGAATCACAAAGTCTGCGACGAAGAGAACTTTGCGATTTTTGTCTATCTCGTTCATGATCTATTTATAGAACCCCAAAGATCAATAAAAATAAGATCCGGATATACGAACTATCAGGTAAAAGATAGTCTGACCGTGATTCACGAATCCCTAAGTGAAGTCTTTAAAGTCGTAGCCTAATAAGGACGACTTTAACAAGCAAAAAGGACACAAGAGTGCCAGGTATTCAAAAATCCTTTTGCACGAGTCTCTCTATTTATAGATTTTCAAGACTCTAGGTAGCTTTGAATTCAAGCAAGGGTTGATTGGAATTCAAGGAAACACTTTCCTAGTTTAGATGAAATTCTACTTAGGAATCCATGTAACCACGTGAGATGTGTCCGCCTTGAAATTACACAGAATAATGTGCACTATGGTCCAGGCTTATGGAACCGTGCACAATGATGGTTCGTAGCGGCTAAGTAGCCTTTGAAATGCTAAGCATAAGCGTTGTTCAATAACACTCAAGACTTAAACCATGATTCACAAGCTCAAATATTTTGTGAAAAAAGTTATCTTAGAAATGTTTATGAGGGTTGTAGCAAAGATAAACATGTTTGTAAAATAATTCGTGAGCTTCTGCTTAAACCAAAACTGGGCCGGTAGGCATGCGTACTGGGTATACATACCTATGTACATTCCACGAACTCAGGCTCCAAGGGTACGCGTACCGGGTATGTGTACATTGGCCGATTTGCAAACTCATATCCCAGGGGTATGCGTACTGGGTATGCGTACTGGGTATGCGTACCTCCTTCCTTTCTAAAACTCAGATCAACAGGGTACACACACTGGGTATGCGTACCTATCCAGTTTGCGGAATTCATATGTTCTGAACACTCTCTTTAAATAATTTGAAACTTTCCTAATAGCCATAAACAATGAATATCATTGCTTAGGAAATTTCCAAATGATTAAGTTGAAATAAAAATATCTTTTTTTTAGTTCTTATACTGGGTAAATTACACACTTTTGGTTGGTAACCTAGCAACAAGTTGGGCTCCAACACCTTTTTGAATAGCGATACCTAATCTATGAAAAATAAAGCTACCAAAACCACTACAGGCATCATTACTAACTAAGCAGTTCTTCAGACGCTTAACAAAACATAGAGTATCCTCACCTAGTTCCCCTAAGGTAGAGAAAGCTAAGACACCAAGACCATATCCAAGTGAAACACACTTATCCAAGTATTTAGTGCGTTTTCGAGCGACAACATTAGAAATAGCTTTGCCCGGAACAAAAGAGCGAATGTCTTCACCTGTGAAGGGAGAAACCCCTGTAACATCCATGCAAACATCCTTACCATTTTCCCAATTAAGGACGAGGATATCAGCCGGCCTTAGATCTTTATCGTCATCTGACAAAAGCCCCAGAGAAACTTCCTTGCGCGCAGGTACACTAGCTTTGTAACAAATAAAAATAGTTTATAAACAATAAATTATTCTTAACCAAGATTGTTAAGGATCTAAAAATATCCATTGCTTGAATCATATTTCGAGAGATTTATCAAGATAAAATTGACTCAAAATTTATTATTTGAAATATTAAATCTACTAAATTATACTACATTGTCTCGTAAAATAGAATGGTAAATGCGAGGAGTAAATAGCATGGTTCAGTCTTCATATACCTCTTTGTTGATGAAGTTCTCATAAATATCTTCGCTTGTTATCTAGTCTTCGAGACTTTAGTAGACTAGAAATCAAGATATAGTTTTGTGCATCTAACATTGAAAACAAGCTTGAGATAAAAAAAACTTGCGAGTTCGACCGAGCAGTGCTCCAACACCAGCATTAATAGATATGGCTTTAAATTAGATTCTAAGCTCTCTTTTGCAGATTTTTGGAAGACGTCTTTGGAAAATCTAACTTCGGTCCCAACTTGGAACTATTGAAATTGTTTTTCCACAAATTCTCCGCATTTTAGTAGTGTAAATTTCTTACATACTCTCATTATTGAATATATCATAAATAAGAAAACGGCTACGCGATGAATTTGTCTTAGATGACTCATATAATTTGATTCAGAAGAATAATGAGATTTTATATTTGAACCTATACTTCAACGATATTCCTAATTAGATATTTGTTACTTGTTCTTTCATATTTTTACAAGAGCATCTCCACAGTTTATTTTTTCGATATACTCTTTGGTTAAAAATAAATAAAAATCATTAAAAAAAAGTCAAGTTTTACAAGAGTGAATCTTATGGGAAAAATAATCTTTACATACAAGTTTGTCATATTAAATCTTTACATGCAAGTTTTTCATATTCTACGGATATGAGCAAAAGAAATTCACCATGATATAAAAGATCATCGAAAACTTAATAACTAAGTTGAGAGATGATGTTAATTTACATTGAAGATACCAATTTTATTGGATTCGGTGGATATATATATGTTACTACAGAAATTGGTTGTTATGTTGTGCATAGGTGATGCGTGTCGTAACCACAACAAATTAATTAATACTTTACTACCTAATTAACAAGTAATATAGGGTAGTCAAGGTCGATCCCACGAGGAGCACGAGATTCTAGTTGTAAAAGTTGTCACGAAAGGGGGGTGTAAAAAGCAAAAGAAAATAAACAAAACAATTAAAAGGTAAAGTTGAAAGCAATAAGAGAGACAAGATCAAGGAATCCTTCTTCGTTGCGAAATAATGAATCAAGTTATGTTCTTTTCCACTTGTTATTAGTCACAGATTATCACCAACCGTAGGATAGCAGGTCCGCTTAGCTAGCCCCAAAATCCCTAATTTCACTGAGTAACAGGTCCGCTTAGTTATCAGATTCTATTCAAAAGAACCACCTTGAGGTCCGCTTACAAGATGTAATTCCCAGAATGCATTAAGATTTATGAATTTAGGTTTAGTACTAGTAGTTAAACTCGGTTCGCTTGGTTCACTTTCTAGCGTTGTTTCTACACACAATTGCTCCATGGAATCCCTCCGCAAGGTCTCGTGTTTGCTACTTATGTAAAGAGTCAAGAAACGATTACTTATCTCCTAACTTTCACTAGCATTAGATTAAACTAACAAATCAATTTATCATGCATTCTAAACAATCTATCAATCAATCATGAATGTCTTTAAGATCACTCCTATTAGTAAAAACAAACGATAATCATGTGAAGAACTTCAAGATAGAATTAAAAACAAAAACTCAAATCATATTAAGAACTAGGAATTCATCCTCAATCAATAAATTAACTACTCATGTTAAAGAGTTCACACAAAGAATAAGAAAAGAAAAGAATTGTGTGTGTAGAAAGGTGTGTAGAAGTTGTAGAAAACTTCTCTATTTATAGGCTTCAAATTTCTCCAAATCTTCTAAGGAGTAGAATCCTTTTCCTTTTGCAATTCAATTTCCAATTCCAAGCTTTTCTCAACTCTTCCACCTTCTCTTTCCAAATTTTAGTCCAATTCTCCATCCAATTCCTAGCCCAAGTCTTCACACCCATGAGAGAAGTCCATAGAAAATTCTGGAATTTTTGGCTCGCCTGAAAATCGGGATTGTGGCCGGAATATGGCCGGAAAACGTCACCGCCGGCCACCTGAAAATTCTGTCCGTCAAGAGAATATTCGACGGAATATTCCGTCAGTCCTCCGTTAGGACTACCGGTCAAACTGGTCAACCGTCGCTCCAACGTTAGTCAACAAAGTCAAGGGAAGTCAAGCCGATGGCGAGTCGGGCCACCGAGTCGCCTTCTAACTCGTTGGCTTACTTACTCGCCATCGTCCGAGTGGCCGAGTCGTGGTCTGATCATCATTCACCGGATGGGCTGAATGGCCTAGGCTTTTGCACTGCCAAGCAGCTCGTTGCGCCATCATGGTGCATCACCACCATCATGGCTATACCTTCTTATTTCTTAACTGCAGCTCCCCGTAACATTGGCAGCCGCATCATTTCACATCCAAATTGCGGCTCAAATGCTAAGACACCTCCAACTCCACCATTTCAACCGCCACATCCTTTGAATCCCACCACCGCTCTACTCTTCTTCTCTTCAAAACCCCCAGTAACTCAGCCTCAAATGCCTCAGCCCTATTTATATGCAACCATATCCTGCGCCTGGAACCTGAGCTATATCAACACATTCATCAATTCAGTTCAATCCTCTCACTGTTTCCACAGATCATTACTGCAATCCACCAGCAGCCTATAGCATATCGTGCAAACTCACCGCCATTGCTTGGTCACAAATGATCATCATCTCAAACCATTCTCTCCACCAGTGCCTTCCCTTCTCTACCATTAGCAACAACACTATTACTTCCTTGCAATCATCTCATGCCGCTTTGTTCTCGTGTCTTCATCAATTTCCAACATCAAGACTATTCCTAGGCAACTTCAATTTGAACAAAGAATTCCAATTTCCTCTTCAACCAATTCCAGGAACAACATAAAGTGTAACCCATATTCTAATTCATCACCAAAGACCGATTGGAACCAAAGATCAACATCTCCCCGAGACTTCAACCAACAGCACCATCAACCCATTCTTGGTTCATCCGAACATATCAACATCACCACCATTTTCTCAATCTCTCGGCCTCGTAGTGCAGCCATCTCCACTTCACCGATTCAATCTCACGAGATACCCTTTTAAGCTTGTCTCATACTCGATTCCCAACAAATTCAGAGCAACCCCGCTTCTCGATCGACATCATCATCATCTTGTTCAATCTACCAAACCCATTCTCTGGCCACAGAACCCTTCACAGATTCGATCTCTGTATTGTTCAACAGCACATTACAATACCCATTCTCGGCTTATGAAGCAGCAGCCTCTGTTCTTCTCTCGATTCTCGATCCCACAGCACCACCAACACTCCTTCTCGATCTGATTCTGTGTTTCGATTTACTTCTCAATTCCTCGATTTGGTCTCTCGGTCTGTTCTCCCGGTTCACAACAGCGGCAACTTTCATCCCCCAACAACGACAGCTCTAAAACTCAATCGATCTGGTCTCAGATTTTAATGGCAGAGCTGCTGTTTTCTTTCAGCTATGTAAGAAAAGAAAGGAGAAGATAATCTTCTCGATTTAGGTTTAAATTAAATGGGTCGATCCGGCACGGGTGTGGGTCTATGGGTTTCAACATCCATGGACATAACCCATCCATTACCAAATAAGCAAGACCGTTTCTTCGGATAAGGGCTACCCTGCTTTATGACCCCTTTATCCGTAACCTGTCCTTTCTTTAGTAATCCTCTAATAAAGAGTAGCCCTTAACCTTGGCTGATCTGTGTTCAAATTGGGTTGCCCCTTAACCTCAACTGGGCTCCATATATCTATCGCCTGTAAAATGACCTTTTTGCCCTTTTTGCTCAAATTGGGTGATTTCTTCTTCTTTTCCTACGTGTGACTCCATAGTAGCTATAAAACTCAAAACAAGCGTAAAATACATAATTTACACGAAAAATAGCAAAGAAAGCATAAACTACTAGATAGTAAATTAGGTGTATTCTACACCTATCAATAGGTGCACAAGATAACAACTTTATCTTCAAGCTATAAGTTTTAAAGTTCTTTCATTAAAATTAGTTAACTGATTTTCATCTTGTATATAACAGTGACTTTGTCTGTCGATCTCTCAACTATTTGCGCGTGTTTAGCACTCTAGTTTGGGATACTTTCTTTGTTTTACATCCTCATACCGTACACGTAGAACCCAAAATTTTAATAAAAGTGTGGTTGAATGAGAAAATATGATTAGGCCTCCCATCTTCCAAAGGGTAGTCAAGTTCTGCCAAATCATATATGGTATTTAATTCGTAGCAGTCCTCCAGGGCCGGTGGATGCTCCATATTATTTTGAGCAACGTAACTATTTTACTATGGTATTTAATTTGTAGTGTAAACTTTGTCTGTAGTTTGGTATTTTTAGAGTCATAATCCTATCTTAAGTATAGAGCAAGCTTTTTTAAACCGTCTAGCATAGATTGTTTTTTCGACCTGGTTCTCTTAATCCGAGTCATAGTATAAGTTGCAATAATAAGGCAGTTTTGGTTCTTAGTTATAGTTTAGTTCTTAGTTATAAAGAGATTTGGAAAGTTGCTTCTTTCATGAATATGAGAGAAATATGGCACATGAGAAATAAATGTGTGTTTGATGAAGTCAACTGTAGTGCAAAATTCATAGAAAACAGAGTTGTTCAATTTATAGTAGAAAGCCAGATAAGGATGACATCTTTAATGTGGAATACTTCTTATGATTTACAGGTGATGAAATTTTTTGGTCTCAAAAGTAGACAAGTAAGAAATGCAAGAATCAAGGAGGTTTTTTTTACATTACCTAACCCAAATCAACTGCTTTTACGTTGTGATGGAGTATCTAGAGGGAACCCTGGAATTTCAGGATATGGTTTCATTGGAAGGAGAGGTACGTGTGAATTCTTAATAGCAGTTTCAGGTGGTTTGGGTGTGTCAACTAATTACTATGCAGAAGTACTAGCACTCTTAAATGCAGGTGAATGGGTAGTAAGTCAAGGCTTCTTATATATATGCTTTAGAACAGATTCAAATTCAGTGATTACAACTTTTCAGTCCCAGAAAGTCCCATGGTTTGCATTGGCTAGATGGCATAAAATTTGTTTAAGTCTCCTTTCCTGGTGCTTTACACATAGTTACAGAGAAGTAATTTTCTCTGCTGATAAACTTGCAAAGAAGGGAGCTAGACTGGCCAGAGGAGAGAAGATAATTTTTGATACATGACCAATATTTCTAGGTAATCTGGAGAATCCAGATCAACCCTATTATAGATTTTGTTAGAATAAAGTCAGAAGGCAAATGTATTTTTGTTTTTTTTTTAGTTTCTTGAGTTAGTTCCGTGGGAACTTTTGTGATCTTTTGTAAAACTTTTTGTTATTAATGAAAATTATTGTTTAGCAAAAAAAAAATAGTTTTTATTTATAACTTTAGTAGCTTTTGTAATAGCATTATTAGCTTTAGCACTTCTTCCTTCAAGGGCAGAGAGTGAATTCTAATTCAATACTCGATCAAAACTAAAGACTCTTTTGAAGTTTTGGATGAAGTCGAAAAATAAATGAGTAAACACATATCATTCGGGTAGTTAACCACATCATCAAGATATAAAGGCATGGCTGGCAACCTCAATCAATTGCGTCAGACACCTCTACCTCCACCGGAATTCCTATCGACATTGCTATGTCCATCAAAATATAGCTTTTCTTGTGGAAAGCATTGACCGAGGGCCTTTCGACCTTTGACACCAACATTCGCCGCCGATACAACTTTGATCCGAAGATTACCATTATGCTCCAATATCATGTTACTCTAGATTCCCGGCTTACCAATATGAGTATAATTGATGAATCTTGGGGTATTATATACCCTCATGTAATAGACATTTAGAGCGTCCACAACGGACGACCAAAACTAAAAATTTGGTCTAGAAACTAAACACAGTGGGACGGAGTAAAGAGTAAAAAGTGGAGTAAAACTAAAAATCAGAGTATATTTGGTCTAAAATCCGGACCAAAACTATATTTGGTCGAGCGGAAGTTAAAAGTACGTCTGATACCGAGCGTAGGTATAATGTCCATTTATAGTGGGGCGTAAGTATAACATTCGTATGATGGTGGGGCGAAGATTATATTTACGTTTGAATCAAAAACTAGTATAAAGTGGGGTGAGGGTATAAAGTGCGCCCGACGAGAGGCGAACATTTAAACTGCGCTTGAACCAGGCGAATGTATTACGTCCGCTCGACCAAATTTTACTCCTGCACCGTAGCGTGACACCACGGAGTAAACCATTTTTTTTAGTTTTATTTTGGTCGCAGCTGCTGCAGACCAGATGGTCGCAATCGCTTCAGTCCAGCTGATCGCAACTGCTGCCGTCCAGTTAATCACAATTACTGCAGTCTATTTGATCGCAACTGCTGCAGCCCAGATTCGCAGTTTTAGATTTGCTGAAACTATTACTTTCGGAAGCCAAAGCTGCATCACTACAAAGTTCGATGAAACTGATGCCATGAATTTCGGTCTACAACAAAAGATGGAAAAAAAGCATCATCAAAATTGTTGCTAGGATGTTCGATCCGCAACATGTACGACTCCAAAGTTCGATCTGCAGCAGTTCCCCGATAACATAGCAGCATATTCGAGTTCGTAGTTCGTCGAAATCACCACCACCATGTTTACCGGGTTTCCAAGCTACCTATATTAAACTGTTTCCATTAATTACCTGCATGCACCAGCAGCACGTACGACGGAGACTGGAGACGAAAACCCTAGGAAAAACCTCAAGCGAAGCATCACAAAAGTTTGCTGAAAAGGTCCACAAAGGCATCTCAAATAACAGTTACAGAAAACTGTTGCAGCAAGTTCAAGGAGAAAAGACAACAGTTCCCTAAAATGTTGCAGAAAGTCCAAGGAGAAAAGACAATAGTTCCCTGAACTGTTACAGCAACTGTTGCAAGATGGAAAAGACAACAATTCAGAAAATTATTACAAAAGGTTCGAGAGAAAAGACCACAGTTCGAGAAAAGTGTTGGGAAAGGTTTCATAGGTGACCATGCCCGGCGGCCAACCCCAGCGGCCATGCCCGACGGCCCATATTCCGGCAGCAGCAAACCTTCACCCACGTCAGGTGTTCCGGTCACCCATGTTATGTTGTTGTCACCCTCATCGGGTCTTCTTCACCCACTTTAAGAGAGTCGTTCACCTCCATCATGTTGCTGTCACCGACATTAGGGGTTCCGTTTACCCACGCTAGTTCTTTGTGACCCACGTCAAGGTCTACTTTAACCTCTTCAAGTTCGCCAGAGCAGAACCTTTTTGGTTCAGTCAAGCCGGTCTGGTCCAGCCGATCCAGTCAACGACTACCACGTCAGCAAATTGTCCCAGTCAACGCATGCCACGTCATCACTTCCGCGTCAACACACCATGTCATCATTATCGACCAATCCGGAGATGACACGACAGCATAAGATACCACAAACATAGTAACACGTCAGCAATGGTTAGCCTCGTCAGCAGCTCTAGTGCCACGTCAGCAAAAAGGTCTGCATCATCCAGTCGGAATATTCTGTGAAGGTTATGACGCCGTCAGGATATCCCGTTAACTTCGAGCATATTCCGTTAAACCCTAATGGAGTTGTAACGCCGTTACCACGCATAAGCATGATGTCACCTTCTGCGTCATTGTGTCGTCATCATTGCGACACTATCACCTTCTCCGGCGACGACAACGGTTTCAAAGAGAATCCCGAGATCGCGATTCTTTGCAGATGCTTCTAGCTCGCATTTCCTGCAGTCCAGCTGATCGCAGCTGCTGCAGTGCAGCTTTGCTCTTTAATGCTACAGTCTAGCTGATCAAAGTTCCTGCAGTCCAGCTGATCAAAGGTCCTGCAGTCCAGCTTTGCTCGAAGCTGTTGCAATCCAGTTTTGCCCATTACTGCTAAAGGGCATCTTTATATGGCTGCCGCCTTTTCGCTAATAGTTATGAATCTCATCCTAGAGTTGATAACAATTCAGTACTAACAGCCTATCGCTACCCGATCAGCGCAAATTACTATCGACCAACAAATACAAGTTTTGCTTACAACAGCATCCGACACAGGCTCCAGCTGAGTGACTTCAAATATAACTCGTCTTTTCCAACAACTGTTACCAGTCTAGTTCTACGCAACTGCCACAGTTCAGTTTTACATCAACAGCTACAACTCACTTTCAACACTACTCCGCTCCAGTATCACGTTTCCGTTGCAGACCAGTTCACCCTTCGTTCAAGTTTTTACATACAACAATGGTTCATGCTCAACTGTTGCTCGCCGATCTTCCTGTCACAATAGCCTCACTTGGGGGCGTCTTGATTATGATTTCCGCAAACAACAAGGAAAGGTTCCCAATCACTTCAGCAACAATAATACACACTTTGGGGCGAATTTTGTCATCATTGAATAAGGAAAACGAAATTTTCTTAACCCCCAACAAGTTGGAGGCTAAGAGGGGGCGATGTTTGTACCATGAGTAAAAAATCCACATAATGGGACAAATTGCGACTTAAATCACCTTTTGCCCCTCATCCAAGACTGCCATCCAGCCAACCGACGTAGCTACCAGCTAGTCCAAGCGTTTCGTAAAGTCAACGACCGGTCAATGGACAAAGTCAACATCCTGTCAATGGTAAAAGTCAACCGTCGGTCAACTATCGAAGCCAAATTTCCAGTCGCGTTTCTAGCCAGTTTTCGTCCATGTTGCCAGCGATGCTGCCAACCAGTTCCCGGCCATGTCCCCCGGCCATCTTGCTCAGCCATATCCACAAGCGGAATCCTCCATCCATACTGCCAGCCCGTTATGCCTGTCAAATAGTCAAGCCAGTCTGCCAGCAGTTCATACCATTCAAAGCTTGACAGTCGCAGTCAACAGCTGAAAGGAGGCATGCAGGGCAGATTAATGCCAGGAGCCATGCAGGGCAGATTAATGCCAGGAGTCATACATGGAAGATTAATGCCAGGTGGCATGCAGGGTAAGTCAATGGGCATGCAAGGTAGTTTAATACAATTGATGCCAGGAGGCATGTAGGGAAAGTTAAGAATATTTATGCTTACCTCGCGATTAGGGTAGAGGAGAATTCGCCACTGTATAAATAAGAGGAATTATAACCCTAATATGGAGGAGCTAGGCTAGCTAAGACAGAAAAAATCCATTGTAATTCAGACATCAATAAAACATCACTCCCCAAGGAGATTCATCCGTGGACGTAGGCAAAATTTGCCGAACCACGTTAAATTCGTGTGTCTGTCATTCTTGATTATTTCCTGTTATTAACCATGTTTTCATCAACAACACCAGTTTAATCGTGTTCTGCGCCTGGAAATATTTCTGGGTACAAACAATTTTATCGTCATTTTTTCAACCAAACCCAACCGGTAATGAATTTGAAGCTAATTTTTTGGTGACATGTTCTTCTTATAAGTCTCCAGGGATGGAGCCAGAATTTTTTTCTAAAGGGGGCTAATTTATAAAACATATACTGGGGGGGGAGGGTGTAGTTGCAGGAAATCCTACACTACACCCCTCACAAGAATTCACACAACTAAGCCATTGAAGATGAACAACTATGATTCTTATTGATTAATTCCTTGAATGTTTACAAGATAAGATGGAAAAGAGCTAAAGAAATTACAATTACTACCAACTTTCTCTCTCTTAATGACTTGCCTAACACTCGGAAAAACATCCCCCACAACAGACTTGCTCGACTCTTTATATAGGGTAGTACACAATGGATGACAACTAAGTCATCCTTTATTTTTTGGAATGACTTGCGAAATATCGCAAGTGTACAAATATATAATCTCGCAACTCTTCTAAATCTCGCTAGGTCTTCACGTCTTTCTCGTGTTTTAGCCGTCGTCATTCATTGCGTCATTTATATTACTCATTTGCGACACTTTCGCAATGTCGTCGTTTACTGATCTCGCGAAGTAAGTATGTCGCGATATTCTGATCCTACATCTTGCCTCTTCTCATGTCTTATCTACGAAGAAGGGAATGTCATGAGAATTAGTATTTTAAAATGCCGCAACTGTTCATATTTATCTGTTACGATCCCGTACTTTTACACAGAATTTATTACACATGTCTCTTCTTCCACTCTTTTCTTGACACGTCTCTTTCAACCATTTTTCTTGACCATTCACGTCCCCTCTCGCATTAAATGCATTCATCTTCTTAAGAATTCTTCTCTATATATAGTTTTCTCACCCTCCTCTTCATCTTTTTTACTTTCTCTCTGCAATTTTTCTTCAATTCTCCTCCTCCGCAATTTACGTTTCTGCTGCTGTAAATCTTCCTTTTCTTCTTTCTCTTGATCTTCAATTCTCTAATCATTCCCATATTCTGAGAATGGCTCCACCTGGTCGTAGATACGAAACCCTTTTGGGTAAGACTCAAAAGAATTTACAAGAGAAGGGTTTCACCTTGTCTACTATTCCCAATCAAGAATCTTCATCTATTCTTTCTGCAAAGTTGTTTTGATCATCATTGTGATGATCAGAAGATCATAATCTCGCTAGGTCAACTCCTCGCAGGTCTTCCCATTCCTCTCTACAATCCCGAACTGCCCTTATTCTATGAAATTCTTGCTCATGAGAAATTCTCGCAAGCTATTTATCAATTAAGTGGTGATTGCATCCGTCTAATGCTTGAATTCGCCAATCGTGGCGCTGGTAAGGGATCTCTATATCCTGATAACATCAGAGATCCTAAATTCGCAAACTTAGAGATAGTCGCTGAAAAGTACTCGGTAGAAAACTTTTTTGAAAATTATGAAGTGATAAATATGAAGAATGATAAATCTCGCTAGGGTGCTCGATTGAAAAGAAAAGAGAACGTTCCCGACGATAAGATACTCATGTTAGATATTGATTGGCACTCTGGCAAGAACAATGTCCCTCGCTACTCTAAAGATGAGAAGTGGTGTGTCTTTCCGCTATTTTTGAACGGACCTTACATTTCAGGTTCCAATGTACTCCCTGCGAATATCGCAAATTATCATCCTTGGGTATTTAATTGGCCCGAGAAAGAAAAAGAGGTACATTTTCTGATTTTCATTCGCTTTGCGATGTTTCCTTCCTTTTATATCTACTAAACTTGCGAAATTTTCAGATCGCTAAATTGAGAAAAAGTTATGAAAGAAATCCAAAGCCAAGTACTTTGGCGATACTTCGCTCAATCACGGATGAAGTAAGAAATATTTTCTCTTGTTATCCACAATATTGTTGCCTCTATTTCTTATCTTCATTCGTGTATGTAGATTGGTCTTTGAAAATTGCCGGAGAGGAAGAAACTTCAAAAGCTGCGAGGAACAAAAGAAAGGGTAAAGGCCCTCTTTGCAAGAAAAAATCTGCTTCCCCGTCTTCTAAAAAACAAAAGACCCATTCTTCTTCTCGCTCAAGTCCTCAATCTAGCGAGAGTTCTGATGAAGAAGACGATGATGTAGACATTTCTACCGCGAAGGAGGATCATCCAAATGAATCTCCTATGACGTTATTGTCTAATATCTTTTCGGACTCCATGCAGGGACTTGGAGATGACCACCTCTCTGGTATATGCGAAGCTCTCGCACGTATATGTGATGCTTCTTTACTGGAGGGTAATGAGTCTCTTCAGGGGATCTCCAGATCATTGACTCCCAGCTTCTTGAATGCACTCAGTGCCTTGGTATGTCTATGTTTCTCTATTCCTTCATAATTTTTAATTTTAAATCATATATTAATAGTTGCTTTATCTTTCTTTATAGTCTGGAAGAGCTTCTTTTGATGTTGCCTCAGATCTTGAGAAGAGGCGCAACAACTTTGAAAAGAAAAATCTTCAGCTTCACAAAAAGAACGAAGAACTAGAAGTTGAAGTTGCGACATCTCGCAAGAAGAGTGAAAATGAGATTGCTGCTCTTCGCGAAAGAATTCAACAACTGGAAGTCTTGAATCTTCTACCCAGAAGAATAAAATATCTACCCTTCAAAGTGCTAATCAGCAACTTTATGGTATAAAACTCTTCTATTTTCCTCATTTTTACTTTGTCATTTATTTTTCTTTGCCTGACTTATCATTTTCGCAGACATTTATAATCTCTCTGAGGAAGCCATCCTTCTCCATTCATTTCCTGAGCCTATGGATAATGATGCTCTTCTCGCTCATCTCAACGAATCTTTAAGTAGTTCGTCAAACAAAATTAACTCTCTTTCATTCAATGAACTTCAAACCAAATTTCACCTCTTAGAAATTGAGCATAGATCTAGTTTAGGTTTAGCCAACCGATTTAAACGTTTATATCTTAGCTCCCACGAAAAAAATAACATTCTTAGGAAGAAAATTAGTAGCCTTATAGATGACAAGGATCGCATTGCTAATCAAGGTGCACAGGCATTAGCGAAATTCCAAAAAACTCTTCTTGAAGTTCAAATTGAACGAGATGAATCTTTTCGCCAAAATGCCATACTTAATGAGCGAGAGAACCAAATTCGTTCACTTCTTGTCATAAATAGTGACGATGAATTCGCTTGGGCTGCGAAAGTTCTAGATAATGCCAGAAATAACTTAGGTGTTAACATCAGCCTTCATACTGAGCATCTTTGCCTTGGTTAAAGATATGATTTCTGACAGAGAAGGTTGTTAACTGTTCTTCTTTACTTTACCACTTCTTTTTTGTGAAACTGCTATTAAGTTACTGACTCATTATCATACATTCGCAGAAGCTGAGAAGAGGTATCAAACAAGGATTGAAGAACTTGAGTCTGAAAAAGAACAACTTGCAAAGGACCTCTCTCTTCGCAACAACAAGTATTCCAGGTTGAAGAAGCAATTACAAACTACAGTAGCGAATTTCAATATTGACGCTGTTCGTTTTCGCAATCAAACTATTGAGACAGTTTGTGATGACCACCGCATTCCTCTTTCTTCATATCCTTGTCTTCTTGATGAGGTTCCTGAAAATATGCCTTCCTCGGATGTCTCTGATAGTGATGCTAGCGAAGAAGAGGAGTCCGACAAAGAGTCTGATGAAAAAGAAGAATGAACTAAGAGATTGCTCCATTTTCCTTTTTCTTGTCTTGTAATATTTGTACATTTATCCTTTTAGTCCTCCATTTTTGTAATCTCTTACTGTAAATTTCTTGGATCTTTCAATATAGATTCTATCTTATTCCTTCTTTCTCTTGTTATTTATATTTGAATGGGAGATTAAGTATAATTTCGCAGATATTTTCTGCTGAATTCTGTCATTGCGACAAGATCGCAGGATGTCTTTACAATTTTATGTAACGACCCCTTGATCTTGCCTTATCATTACTTGTGTGGTCTTATTTTGCCTTCCTAGTTAAAGGTCTTATTTTGCCACCCCTCAGTTTTTCCGACAAAATCGCAGGACGTCTTTACATTTTCATGTAACGACCCATTGATCTTGTCTTATCATTTCTTTAGTATTTTTGCCTCTGCAGGATATTTTTCTTGCGAAAATATGACAGGCCTAAATATTCTTGCGAACGTAAAGCCCCATGACATTGCCGTCTTTGCGACGAAATCGCAGGACGTCTTTACATTTTCATGTAAAAACCCATTGATCTCGTCTTACCCTCGCGTTAGTATTATTGCCTCTTCAGGATCATCGCACAAATATGACAAGCTTAAATTTTCTTGCGAAAATAGAGCCTCATGATATTTGCGTCTTAAGACACTTATCAGCTCCCTAATGGAGGGTGCTGCCCTTATCATCTCCCTGGTTGCCCCTTCAAGGAGGCGTACATCGGCCATACAAGACTAGCTCCTCCCATCCGGTCTTAACAACAACCAGTTGTTTTCGAAGCCTCTTATCCCTTATACCTATAGGGCTTATGGTTACGAGACTGCACCCTAAGTGGAGTTTTCTTCGGGCCGAGTGCAGCATGTGCCAAGACTTGCCAAGAATGGCCGAGACACTTCAAATGCCCCAGGCACTCTTGTATCAACCGTGTACCTCGGCGCCTTGGTCATACACTGACTCCTTGGAAGAGACCCTCGGTCGTCCAACCAGGGTATAACCTTATATAGTTGGAAATCCAAGGTATCTCTCCCGGATGGGCTTTATTGACCCCAAATTTCCATGACTCGGGTTCTAGGGGCGGTGTAACCTTTTCCCTGAGTCATGTCAAGAGATACCCCCTTATATGACGCACTTTAGGTCTTACATTTGCCTCTTACGAAATATTATTCGCGAACTAGGGTGTACGCCATAAAGGTTCGTCCCATTCACTCATTCTTTCATTTCTGTCAATTCTAACATCTTTCATTGATTTTTGATTATTTCTTCTCATTATCTTTGCGAAATTATCGCATAGTCTTGCTTCATTTTCTGCAATCTCGCTCTAATTATTTTACCAGATTTTCATATGCTCTATCTCGCGAGACTTTCGCGTACTCCTTCTTCATATTCTTTGTGCTTTCGACAAGTCTTTTTCCTTCAAAACATTTTTTTTTACACAAATCTAAAGTCAGTTATTCATTTCTTACACTTCTTACTTCTGTTGCTCTCTGCCTCTTCATTTAAATTTCCTGATATTTCCTTCCCTTTTGCGAAGTCATCGCAATTTCCAACTGTATTCAGACATTGGTTTCGCAATGTATCTTCGACTCTCATTTCTATTGCGTCCACCATCATCTGTCCCTTCTTTGTGCTTCTTTAATGTTCTTTTCCAGCTTCTTCTTTTGAGCAGCCCTTTCCTCGCAAGATTCCACATCAACTTCATAGCACTTTTGTCCCTCAACCCAATCTCCTTTAATAACTCCAACCCCACTGGGATGAGGAAATTTGATGCACTGGTGGTAAGTCGAAGCTACACCCAAGATTTCATGTAACCAAGGTCGCCCAATTAATTCATTATAGGGGGATTCCACATCGACTATGCAAAACAAGATTTCAGTTGATAATCCTTTCAATGGTATTCGCATACGAGTTTCTCCTTTAGGTTTATTGGCAGTGCCATTAAAACCATAAATCTTATAGGTTGAAGGTATCAAATCTTCGTCTTTCCCTCCCATAGTCTTGTAAGTGTGGTAAAAAAGGATGTTTACAGAGCTTCCAGTATCAATTAAGATTCTATTTATTGCCCATGAATTTTCTTCCCCATCATCTTCATCACCAACAGGTTTTGGGTTAATCTCCAATCTTACCACTAATGGACTGTCATGCATCTCGCCACCCTCAGGCACCTCTTCCGCGGTAAAAGAAATAATCTGCGTTTGTCATTATTTTAGTGGCGATGTCTTCGCGATGTTCATTACTTCTCTATTGTCAGCATCTCTTGCGAAAACCCTACTGAGAACACTATCATGAAAATCTTCAATTGTCCTGTGCATTTAATGTACGATAGAGTTGCAGAACAAGTTTTTGGCCTTCGCTCCAACTTCTACTACAAACGTTTCTTTCCCTTTTGTTGTATTTACTCTGTGAATTTCTGCAGGTGTTGGTAATGGTTGAGTCTTCTCTTCACATTTTAAGAAATGATTTAGCTTCCCTTGGTCTATCATTCTGAGGATGATTCTTTTTACATTCCTACAATCATTCGTTAGGTGTCCATGAAAATGGTGATAGGAACAGAATTCATGACTCCTGTCACCTGGAGGCGGTTCATTCCCCATGTTCCATGGTGCAGGTATGTTTTCCATCAGGATTATAGCTTCCCATATTTTCTCCACGCTAGCGTTTAGTGGAGGCATCTTGATTTCTTCCCATACTACTCTATGACCTCGCTGCCCTCTATGATAATTATGCCTCTGACCTCCATAGGTTTCTTGCGGCTGATCAAGTCTTTGAATTTTATTATTTCCGCCACTGTTGTAGAAATTTCTTTCTCTTTCAAATTCTTCCCGATCGCGACTTCCCATGGCTACCAACTTTTGCTCGACCATCATCCAAAGATCCTCATTCCTTGTTGACCTTGCGAGGTACTCACCACGTTGTTTATCAATTTGGGTAACAAACTTGCATTCGCAGCTCTCCCGAACTTGTATTCGCGACGGGGTATGATTCCATCTCATTTTGCTTTTCTTCTAGAGCAATATACTCCTCCTGAAGCTCTCGCAACTCAGTCATTGTGATTGTATTCTTGACTCTAAAAATTTGAATATATAACAGATTTGTTGCGAACATAGCATTAATGAATGATAAGATGAGATATCTCTCCTCCACACGACCAGCCATTTCGCTACACATTATCTTCCATCTCACAGTTAGATGCTTCAAGCTTTCACCAACCCTTTTTTTAACCCAAATACATCTTCAATACCAGGTCGCGAGGAATTATTACTTATATATGCCCCCTAAAAATATAGCCTGCAAGTGATTGAAAGATGTTATTGTATTCTCCGGTAGTCCTTCAAACCATTTCAAAGCTTCTCCTATCAAACTTGATGCAAAATGTTTGCACAATATAGCATCATGATTCTCCCATTATAACATACATCTCATATAAGCTTTGATATGTTGTATCGCACAAGTTGTTCCATCGAAAATGCTGGTTAATGTAGGTAAGTTGCACTTCGGTGGTATTCCTCCTAATTGTATCTCTTGTGTGAATGGAGTTTTCGCAGCTTCTTCTATGGCTTCATCCAACTGTCTCTTTCCTCCTCCCCTTTTACTGTTCATCATTCCTCTCATCTCTGCCAATTCTCTCAAAATTTGTTCATTTACATCAGAATTTGAATCCATTGGTCTTTTTAGTTCCGCTTCTCTTCTCCTGCGTTCATGTCTACTTTGACTTTCTTGTTCATCATTCTCTTCTCGTCTTTCTTTGCGATCTCCTCCTTCATTTCTTTCACGAATTCGCACACCGTTATATCTATCAATTTCTCTTCTTTGTTTCCTATCAGTTCTCCTTTGTACTCTTTCATATTCTTCATTGATATTACCATTGTTGCGATTTTGTTCTCGCCTTCTTTCTTGATTATCATGATTATTCTGGCGAATTGTTCTTCCAATTCTTGATTTTCCATTTCTATTCTTAATCTTTCCCTCTCGCAGGCTAGACGTGCTTGTTCAGCATAGTGTCTTTCAATTTCATCTTCAATCTCTTTTTGCTTCCTCCGTGCTTCTCTTCCATGCAATATTCTTCTTCCTTCTTCTTGATTTTCTTCATCAACTGGATTATTCCGCCCCTGACGCTGCCTATTTCCTTGATTTCCATCATTCTGCCCATTTTGAAGAGTCTCGGGACGTGGGATATAACGATCTTCCATCATTTCTCTTCTCTCGCAATGTTATGTGCCTGGATTTTGCGCTTCTTCTTGGTTTTCTTCAGCAGCATTTTCTGTAGGTAAAATCCTCCTTCTTTCCTCTCTAACTGATCT
Source organism: Papaver armeniacum (assembly GCA_023531295.1). NCBI lineage: Eukaryota > Viridiplantae > Streptophyta > Magnoliopsida > Ranunculales > Papaveraceae > Papaver > Papaver armeniacum. The sequence continues at coordinate 75,305 of JAJJWW010011686.1, read as the reverse complement.
TGAGCTTGACCTTGTAGTGCTTCTCGACCTTCTTTTTTGTAATCTCATGTTTTCCATCCTCAATTCATGATTCTGTCTTGTCAAATTTGCACGTTCCTCTGCCTCTAATCGTCTTTCTTCATGTATTGTTTGCCTCAACGCCTCTAATGCTGCGATCTCTTCATTTTCATGAATTATTTCTCCAATCCCTTCTCGGTCTCTCTCCTCTTGTCCATTGTTTTCCAATTGTTGTTCTCCTCCCCTTTCCTCCACAGAGTCTGATCTCCAAGTATGCACGCTTACTCTATCATAATCCACAGTTTTATTTGCTACTGGTTGAATTGGTGATTGAATTTGATTTTCTTCATTATTCCTTATGTTCATTCTGGAGGATTCTCCCATTTCATTTCTCCCTTCTCCAAAGAAGTCTCCTACTCCTTCCCGACAGCTTGTTGGTTGCTCGGATGCATTTCTTCTTCTAGCCATTTCTTAATTTTGGTAAACTGTTGAAAATTATAAGAAGTTCATTCCCTACTACTCCAAATTCTTTCAAATCACGATGTCAATCCTTACTCAATCAGCCCTTTCTAGCGCCAATATGTAGTTGCAGGAAATCCTACACTACACCCCTCACAAGAATTCACACAACTAAGCCATTGAAGATGAACAACTATGATTTTTATTGATTAATTCCTCGAATGTTTACAAGATAAGACGGAAAAGAGCTAAAGAAATTACAATTACTACCAACTTTCTCTCTCTTAATGACTTGCCTAACACTCGGAAAAAGATCCCCCACAACAGACTTGCTTGACTCTTTATATAGGGTAGTACACAATGGATGACAGCTAAGCTGTCCTTTATTTTCGGGAATGAATTGCGAAATATCGCAAGTGTACAAATATATAATCTCGCAACTCTTCTAAATCTCGCTAGGTCTTCACGTCTTTCTCGTGTTTTAGCCGTCGTCATTCATTGCGTCATTTATATTACTCATTTGCGACACTTTCGCAATGCCGTCGTTTACTGATCTCGCGAAGTATTTATGTCGCGATATTTTGATCCTACAGAGGGTTAAGGGATTTTCCTTCCAAATAATAAAAATATCAAGGGATCTTTAATGAATTAACAAAAAATAAGGGGGCGGGGGCCACCCCTAAGCTGCACTTAGCTCCGTCCATGTAAGTTTCTACACTCCAACCAAAAATGAGAGCATTCCGAAATATATAAGACCACTGTCTACCATTTTACTAAAATATGACTCCACATGGACGTGAGTAGTGGGTTTCAACAGGACAAAAACGTAAGTGTACCTTTCCTATCATCACATGCTTAATTAGTATATTGATGAATAGAACTAACGAGAACTCACAGAGTCATAGGAAGAGATGGAAAGGATCCTTCCATCATGAAGGTTTTGGGGATTTTGAAATACGAAATGAAAACCAGCCATCAAAACGCACATATTAAGGCCTCTTCCTATGCACATGCCAAAAAAATGGTGTTTGGCATGCCAGGTGGCATGCCAAACCATTTTCGCCACTATGGGGAAACCGCTGAGCGATCGAATCCCTAGCGAGCGATAATCATAATATCTCCAGCGATAAAGTCTTTATCGCTGGCGATATTGTCAATATCGCTCGATAAAAATAATAACGCTGGCGATACAATTGTTATCGCCAAGTAGTTATTCTGCAATGGCTAGTTCCCCATATGGTTCCTATATATACGCCATTTTACCTCGACAGAAAACTCACACCTGCTTCAAAAGATATTACTCCTTTATTCTCAATTTTAAGCTTCACAATGTCGATATCCAATAAAGAAAGGGATATTATTATGAATAGGTTCAGGTTACAGCAAGAAAGTTATCGTATGAGGTTGCAAGAAATTGACGAAGAGGAAGCGAAGATGAGAAACTAATCAAACTTTGATGCTTGTACATACGGGTCAAATACCAAGAGTTCCAGAGCCCAAAGAAGTATTATCAAGAAGATATACGTATCGAGGAGGGAATTTTACCATCGAAGCTCATGCACGATTATTTTCTTCCCAATTGTGTGTACTCGATCGAGATTTTCAAGGTCGATTCCGCATGCCTCGTCATCCGGTGAAAAGATTATTGAAGAGCTTTGTCGAGTGGAACCTCAATTCAATTATCGAGTTTGATGCACTTTGAATATTAGAGGTCATAGTCCCGAACAAAAAGTTACTTCGGCGTTAAGGATTCTAGGTTATGGCACTCCAGCGGATGCGAATGATGAGTACCTTCGTATGGGTAAAACAACTTCTTACACTTACCTTTCATTGTTCTCATGAAGCAATGATTAATCATTTTGGTCCAACATATTTACGAAAACCAACCGACCAAGATGTTAGACAAATATTAAGGGAGAATGAGGAAAGGGGATTCCCAGGAATGCTAGGTAGTCTCGATTGTATGCATTGGGTATGGCATGGATGCCCTGTTTATTGGGCTGGTCAATATAAAGGTCATTATCCAAAACCAACAGTTATCCTAGAAGCTTCTTTGCTTCTTACGATTGTTGGATATGGCACGCTTTTTTGGTCTTCCGGTTCACAAAATGATATTAATGTTTTGCACAAGTCGCCTCTGTTTGAAGATTTGAAGTATGGAATTTCTCCATCTGTCCGTTTCATGATCAACGGCCATCAGTACACTCATGGCTATTATCTTGCGGATGGTATCTACCCAAAATGGTCCACCTTGGTTCAATGCTACCGTCAGCCTCCTGCTGGTGCATTGGGCCGTTCATACCGATATTTTAACGATGCCCAAATGGCACTGAGGAAGGATGTGGAACGCGCTTTTGGAATTTTGAAGAGGAAGTTTGCTATCATTTGTGGCCCATATCGTGGGTTGAGTCCTCGTGAAATGCACAAGACTATGCTCACTTGCATAATTCTTCATAACATGGTAATTCAGGAAACCAGGCGTGATTCAGATTGGATTAACTATGATGATGAAGATTTGAGGCCGGAGATTCGACCTGAAAGAGGCCTCCCTGCAAGGAATTATGGTCAAATGACTAACTACATTCAGAACCGTAATTTGTATGACCAGTTAAGAGATGATCTGAGATTGAATCTTTGGCCAGAGCATGGAAGATGATTTTATGTATTTTTCTTAATGTTTTAGCTTCAGTTTAAGTTATGTTATGTATTGTTATTTTTCTAATTAATAAGCTTCAACATTTCATTTCAAACTAATATTAATTGGAATGCATAACAACATATCAAATTAAAACTTAAACTAGAACATTAAAACTTAAACTGCTACATTAATCTAGTACTGTAGGATCAGAATATCGCAACAACAACATACTTGCGATATTGTCATTAGCAACATTGCGAAACCGTCGCAGACTAACATTAAAAATGACGTAATGTGACGACACCAGCAGAAATACGAGAAAGGTATGAAGAATCCGTGAGAAGGTGACAAGAGCTTGCGAGAATATGAGCTGTATGTGAGATGTCATCCACTATGTAAACACTATATAAAGAGGAGAGCAGGAGAGAGAAAAAGGAGGATAATTTTGGTAAGAGAGAGAGAGAGATATTATTTCAGAGAGAGATATTTTTAGAGAGAGAAAGACTTTATTTTCTTTATCATCTTCTTCCCCAAAAACTAGATCTAGAGCTCTACCAAATATCCATTAATGGAGATTGTAAATGAAATACTAATGTAACCTCAACAATTATAGTGAAGAACCATGGATGTAGATCACATTGATCAAACCATGTAAAAAATCCTTGTGTCAATTTATATTTCTAGTATTTATATTTGAAATTTAGGTGATTAATAAGATTTAGATCTACAAAATATTATAGGGGGTGTGTTGTAGGAAATCCTGCAACTACATTTTTGGCGCTAGAAACAGGGGGACTGCTGCTTGTTGGATTGAAGGAAATTAAAGAAGTCAGCTACTGTTGGTGGCAGATCTCATTGAATTTTCAAGGTTAAGGAAGAAAATGGAAGCTCCAATGAAAGAATATAGGCTTCAGGCAGCAAACATCATCAAAATCCCAGGACAATAATTCGGAGAAGGATGAAATTAGTACAAAGCTACAGCAACAACTGAATTTTTTTTTTTTAAAAAAAAAAAAAGATGAATTTTGTTCCTATTATATATGATTTTAGTCTTTATATTCTAAGATCTAGTGATTTAAACCAAAACTTTGACCATATTTTTTCCAAAACCTTAAACTGCTTTTCACCAAAATGTTGATTTTATGATTAAAAAGCCCGATTCAAAGTGATTTTTGTTTACATATTTACAACTTACAAAACTTGATTTACAAACCCATTTAAATGAATTTCAGAAACATTGAGTATCAAAAATTTCCAGCTGAGCTGGAGAATTTTCCCATGAACGAAGCCAGACGAATTTTGGATGATAATTTCATTCCCGACAAGACAAGACTTAGCATAAACTTCTCTAGATTTTTCACTAAATTGATTTGTTATTCGCAGCAATGCATGATTGGAGATCTTCGCAGCATAAGAAGAAGGAAGATGCAAACAAAGCCGCACAGGTGAAAGGAAGGAAGAAAGATACAACAGAAAACGAAAGAAAAAGGCGTGAATCAGTAGCTAATAAGAAGAAAACATTCAACAAATCTCAGAACTCCTAACCAAGTGACGAAGATAAACAGCAGGGACAGACTCTCTAAAGTTGAAGGAAATGGCAAAGCGAAATAACGAACTAGGTGAAATAATAAAAACTTCTTATGCAGGAACAGCCAAAGGCGGGAGTAAGTATTGGAACGTAACTGACCTTGAGAGATTAAACTTGTAAGCGAAGAGAACATCATCAATCAGCCGAGAGGAGATAGTGAATTGTGAATTAGCATTCTATGGCGAAGATAGATAAGACAGTGGCGAAGAAGAAAAAAAGTGAAGTTAAACAAAGATACGTCAAATATATCTTGCATCAACAGGCGATGAACCCACAACGTATCCAACGATAATTCTTGACGAATGTGTACAGCTAATCCCGGAAGCAACCAGCGAAGGGATAATACACAGTAGCAAAGATTTTGCGAAAGAAAAGACGTTATGGTTTCATTTATTTCGTCGACAACCTTCGTAGACCAATCAATCTACTTTGCAACAACAGCTCAGTCGGCATCCCAGCTCAGTTCGAATTAATAATCAGCTTGCATTAATCAATACCTGCGAAGTTTATAGTTCATGCGAAATTAATAGATCCTGCGAAGAGGAAAGGAGAACTTGAAGGAAAGGCGAAGTTCATATATATATGAGCAAAAGCAAAGATTAACCATAAGAACAGGCGAAGTTATGAATATATGAGCGAAGATTAACCATCACTTTTCATAAGAACAGGCGAAGTTAAAGAACCGAGCATCAACCAATGAAGACTTAGAGATGATCAGATTTTATAAACTCAAGCAACAGGAGAAGAAAAAAGAAAGTACGAAGAGAGTTTATGCAAATAGCGAGAACAAAATGATAACATGTGCGAATTAAACCACAACAACACAAACACAAGCCAAAACAGATGGTCAAGGGAGTACCCAAAGAGATTGGAGTTGCGAGATCGAATCTCACCTCACTCTTTATTTTTAACATATTTTTTACTAGGCTTCTAAGGGAGAAGATAACGTTGAACTTCGACACTGTGCGTTTATTTCGCAAACAACAACTCGCATAGATGGTCAGGAGGCATGGATGCAAGCAGCAGACCGCAGGATCAATTCTTGCTTCTCGCATATTTATTTTTGTTATGCGGAATTTCGCAAAGAAGAAAGTTGATGATTATCTCGCAAATTAATTTCGCAAGAGAGGGTTAAAACAGTTGGTATGGTGCGAGAATATGCAAGAGGCAGGTCAAGGGTTCAAATCTCATTTCTCACACTTCTTTTTGCTGCGAGATAATTATATTTTGTGCGACATTTATACATTTCAAGGACGCCAATTTTGCAAGCAAGTCATATACTTCGCAAGAGATGATAGCAACAGACAATCACATGAAAGCTAAGTACCACTTTCCTAGAACATTTTAATTGCAGAAAATAAAAGATTTTTGATTTAAAAGAAAGTGATACATTCGCACTATTACAAAGGTTTCAAAAAAAAAAAAAAAAAAAAAAAAATTCTATTTCCAAATTACAAAGATCTCAAAAAAATTATTTCAAAAAAAAAAAAAATTATTTCAAAATTACAAAGATTTCAAAAATTTTATTTCAAAATGATAACGATTTCAAAGATCTTAAAGATTTCAAAGATTTGAGAAAAATCTCGCAGATCAATTTATATATTTCTCTTGAATATTTACTTTGCTTCAAATGATATGATATTTAACATGAAGATATAAGAATGAAAGAATGAATGAAATAAATGACCGAAATGAAGGAATGAATGAAAGAAAAGAATGGAAGAATAAATGAAAGAATGAAGACATATGAAAATTTCGCACAGAAAATGACAAGAGATTATCAAAGATCAGTGAAATTACAAAAGAGCTTATATGCAGAAGAATCAACAAAATAATAAGAGAATGGCGAACTTACTATGGCGTACACCCTAGTTCGCGAACACAATTTCGCAAGAGGCAAAGTACCTAAAGTGCGTCATAGTAGGGGGTACCTATTACAAAGAATTGACAGAAATGAAAGAATGATCGAATGGGACGAACCTTTATGGCGTACACCCTAGTTCGCGAATGATATTTCGCAAGAGGCAAATGTAAGACCTAAAGTGCGTCATATAAGGGGGTATCTCTTGACATGGCTCAGGGAAAAGGTTACACCTCTCCTGGAACCTGAGTCATGGAGATTTGGGGCCCATGAAAGCCTATCCGGGAGAGATACCTTGGATTTCCAACTATATATATAAGGTTATACCCTGGTTGGACGCCCGAGGGTCTCTTCCAAGGAGTCAGTGTATGACCAAGGCGCCGAGGTACACGGTTGAGCCAAGAGTGCCTTGGGCATTTGAAGTGTCTCGGCCATTCTTGGCAAGTCTTGGCACATGCTGCACTCGGCCCGAAGAAAACTCCACTTAGGGTGCAGTCTTGTAACCATAAGCCATATAGGTATAAGGGATAAGAGGCTGCGAAAACAACTGGTTGTTGTTAAGACCGGATGGGAGGATCTAGCCTTATATGGCCGATGTACGCCTCCTTGAAGGGGCAACCAGGGAGATGATAAGGGCGGCACCCTCCATTAGGAAGCTGATAAGTGTCAAAAGACGCAAATGTCATGAGGCTCTATTTTCGCAAGAAAATTTAGGCTTGTCATATTTGTACGATGATCCTGAAGAGGCAATAATACTAACGCGAGGGTAAGACGAGATCAATGGGTCTTTACATGCAAGTGTAAAGACGTCCTGCGATTTCGTCGCAAGACGGCAATGTCATGGGACTTTAAGTTCGCAAGAATTTTTAGGCCTGTCATATTGTCGCAACAAAAACATCCTGCAGAGGCAATAATACTAAGAAAATGATAAGACAAGATCAATGGGTCGTTACATGAAAGTGTAAGGACGTCCTGCGATTTTGTCGCAAGACGGCAATGTCACGGGGCTTTATGTTCGCAAGAATATTTAGGCCTGTCATATTGACGTAAAATGAGGGGTGGCAAAATAAGACTTTTAACTAGGAAGGCAAAATAAGACCACACAAAACAAATGATAAGGCAAGATCAATGGGTCTTTACATGAAAGTGTAAAGACGTCCTGCGATTTTGTCGCAATGACGAGGAGAGGCAAAATAAGACCACACAAAAATGAGTAAGCAAATAAGCTTGCGAAAATTATTATATGTAAACAAATAAGTTTGCGAATATATACATGAAAATGAGGCGGCGAAAATAACAAAGGAGTATTATTCAGAATCTCTCAGCAGCACTATTTAGAATCTCTCAGGAGTGTTATTTAAAATCTCTCAGCTGAACTATTTAGAATCTCTCAGGAGTGTTATTTAAAATCTCTCAGCTGAACTATTTGGAATCTCTCAGGAGTGTTATTTAAAATCTCTCAGCAGAACTATTTGGAATCTCTCAGGAGTGTTATTCAGAATCTCTCAGCAGTAATATTTATAATCTCTTAAGAGTGTTATTCGAGAATCTCTCGGCGAAGACTATTTATAATCTCTCAAGAGTGCTATTAAGAATCTCTCAAAGAATATTATTCGAATCTCTCAAGAGTGTTATTCGAAATCTCTCGGCGATATTATTCAGAATCTCTCAAGAGTGTTATTTAGAATCTCTCAGCAATATTATTCAGAATCTCTCAAGAGTGTTATTTAGAATCTCTCAGCAATATTATTTAAAATCTCTCAAAGTATTATTCAGAATTTCGCAGAGGTATTCATAATTTCGCAGAAGTATTCATAATTTCGCAGAGGTATTCTTAATTTCGTAGAAGTGTTCATAATTTCGCAGAATAAGTCAGCATTTCTCAGAACGTGATTATTTTGCCAAATGTGGTTATTTCGCAAAATTATAAGCAACTTGAAGAGATAATACTATCGCATGAGCACAAAACATGAGACATAGGCAAGATAAGAATACCGAAACAATTCTCTCATTCAACATTTTCTCAGGGATTCTACCTTCATAGATAAAGAACAGAGGCAACTATGGATTACCAAGAAAATATTTTATGTTCTTTATCTTCTCGGCAAGAATCATTTCCAAAATGGACAAGAATTATCACCAAAAATGAAGTAGTAATTTCGCATGAATAGAGGCAATACTTACTACATCAAGGACGAGTACTTCTTATACTTCTTCAAGGATACTTCATACTTCTTATACTTCTTCAAGGGTTGATACTTCTTATTTATTTCGTAAAGCTTCGGAACTTCGCAAAAGAATAGAGGCAAGTACGTACTTTTCAAGTCCAGTATTCTTTCGCTCGTTCCTTCATCAACAAAGATCAAAGACTACTACAACAACGGATTTTTTCTTAAAGATCGCTCTTCAAGCAATATTCAAGAAAAAAGAGGCAAGATGTAGGATCAGAATATCGCAACAACAACATACTTGCGATATTGTCATTAGCAACATTGCGAAACCGTCGTAGACTAACATTAAAAATGACGTAACAGACGACACCAATAGAAATACGAGAAAGGTATGAAGAATCCGTGAGAAGGTGACAAGAGCTTGCGAGAATATGAGTTGTATGTGAGCTGTCATCCACTATGTAAACACTATATAAAGAGGAGAGCAGGAGAGAGAAAAAGGAGGATAATTTTGGTAAGAGAGAGATATTATTTCAGAGAGAGATATTTTTAGAGAGAGAAAGACTTTATTTTCTTTATCATCTTCTTCCCCAAAAACTAGATCTAGAGCTCTACCAAATATCCATTAATGGAGATTGTAAATGAAATACTAATGTAACCTCAACAATTATAGTGAAGAACCATGGATGTAGATCACATTGATCGAACCATGTAAAAAATCCTTGTGTCAATTTATATTTCTAGTATTTATATTTGAAATTTAGGTGATTAATAAGATTTAGATCTACAAAATATTATAGGGGGTGTGTTGTAGGAAATCCTGCAACTACAAGTACTAAACTAGTACATTAATCATTTAGAGGAATTATTTCATCAAACTCATCATCAGTTCCATCATCATCATCTTCTTCATCACGGTTGTTAGTAAATCCGACTTGCTTTTCAATCATGCTTGAATCTGTCAAATTCGATTTGCCATACATGCAGTTGTTGGGCGTTCATAATTGAGGTGTTAGCTTGAAGAATGTTATGCTTGTCATAGTCAAACTGGAATTTTTCTTGAGAAAGACGACTTTTCTTACTCTCCCGGTTTAGAATTTTCCTTTGAATGGATCTTTCCTTCGCGATGGTCTTTTGATAATCCATAAACTCCGCCATGTTAAATCCTACGGAACTCCCTCCTTCTTGAGCTAATTTTCTAGCCAGTTTTGCCTGATTCCTCCCTGGAAGTTTTCCCTTATTATTACCATCAACATAATTATTGAAAACTACGTTGGAATTTGAGCTTGTAGGGGTATCTGGTGAAGTGTAGTTGCAGGATTTCCTACACTACACCCCTCATTAGATTCAACACAATTAATCCATTTGAAGATGAATAACTATGAATTTGATTGATTATTTTCTTGAAATGTTTACAAAGAAAGATAGAACAGAATTAAGGAAATTACAATCACTCTAAAGTTTCTCTCTCTTAATGTCTTGCTTAACAATTCAAAAAAGACCTCCTTTACAACAGACTGGTTCAACCCTTTATATAGGGTAGTATACAGTGGATGACAGCTAAGCTGTCCTTTATTTTCGGGAATAACTCGCGAAGTGTCGCAAGTGTACAAGTGTTCGTTCTCGCGACACTCTTAACCTTCGCCAGATTTTCACATCTTCCTCGTGTTCTGGCTGTCGTCATCCATTGCGTCACTTATTTTACTTCCCCGCGACTCCTTCGTGATGTTGTATTTATTAATCTCGCGAAGTATTGTTGTCGCGATATTCTGATCCTACATCTTGCCTCTTCTCATGTCTTTTCTGCGAAGGAGAAAATGTCATGAGAATCCATGTTTTAAAATGCCGCAATTGCTCATCTTTATCTCGCGATTGTTCACTTTTATTCGTTTTATTTATGTACGGAATTTATTACAGGTGTTTCTTCTTCCACTCTTTTCTTGACACGTCTCTTTCAACCGCTTATTCTTGACCATTCACGTCCCATCTCGCATTAAATGCATTTGTTTTCTCGAGGATTCTCTTCTCTATATATAGTTTTCTTACCCTTCTCTTTTTCTCTTTTATTTTCCCTATGCAACTTTCCTCCTCCGCAATTTGCGCTTCTGCTACTGTAATCCTCCCCTTCAATTCTCTCAATCTTCAATTCTCCATTCATTCCCATACTATATTAATGGCTTCACTTGGTCGTACATATAAACCCCTTTTTGAAGAAACTCAAAAGAATTTGCAGGAGAAGGGTTTCACTTTATCAACCATTCCTGATCAAGAATCTTCATCTATTCTCTCTGCAAAACTGTTTTCTGATCATTAGTGTGATGATCAGAAAATCATAGTCTCGCTAGGTCAACTCCTCGCGGGCCTTCCCATTCCTCTATACAATCCCGAGATACCATTATTCTATAAAATTCTTGCTCATGAGAAATTCTCGCGAGCTATTTATCAATTGAGCGGCGACTGCATCCGTCTGATGCTTGAATTTGCCAACCGTGGCGCTGGTAAAGGATCTTTATATCCTAATAATGTCAAGGATCCTAGATTCGCAAACTTAGAAATAGTCGCTGAGAAGTATACCGTGGAAAACTTTTTTGAAAATTATAAAGTAATAAACATGAGAAATGATAAATCTCGTTGGGGTGCTCGGTTGAAAAGAAAAGATAATATTTCCGATGACAAGCTACTTATGCAAGATATTGATTGGCACTCGGGCAAAAATAGTACTCCTCGTCATTCCAAAGATGAGAAATGGTGGGTTGTTCCTTTATTTTTGAATGGACCCTATATCGCAGGTTCACACGTACTCCCTGCGGATCTCACAGACTATCATCCTTGGGAATTTAAGTGGCCCGAGAAGGCAAAAGAGGTATATTTCCTATTTCAGGTTTTGCTTTTGCGATATTCCCGATGACAAGCATTTATCGAACTTGCAAAGTTTACAAAGTTGACAAACCGAGGAAGAGTTATGAAAGAAACCCAAAGGCGAGTACTCCGCGATACTCCGATCGATCACGGATGAAGTAAGAAATACTTTCTTTTGTTATTTTTAACAATATTGTTGCCTCTGTTTCTTATCTTCATTCGTGTGCGAAGGTTATTGAAGAAACAGACATCCCCGAAGCTGCGAAGGTTAAGGGCAAGAATAAAATCACTCTTCGCAAGGACAAGTCTTATGCTCCATTTTCTAAAAAACGGAAAACCCATCCCTCTTGTCTTTCTAGTTCTCAAACCAGCAAAAGCTCTGACGAGGATGAAAATGAGATTGGTACTTCCTCTGCGAGGGAGAATCACTCGACTACTTCTGCTATGGCGCAATTGTCTAGTGTCTTCTCCGATTCTATGCAAGGATTAGGAGATGATCATTTAACTGCTACTTGCGAAGCTCTCGCTAAAATTTGCGATGCCCCGTTGTTAGAGGATAATGAATCTTTTCGCGGAGTTTCCCGAACATTGACTTCAAGTCACTTAAATGCTCTCAATGCTTTGGTATGTTCATATTCCTTTGTTTCTCTGTAATTTCGATTATAAGCTTTACCTTAATAATTTCTTTATTTTCCTTTACAGTCTGGGAGAGCTTCCTTTGTTGTTGCCTCAGATCTCGAGAAAAGACGTGACAACCTTGAAAAGAAAAATCTCCAACTTAAAGAGAAGATCCAAGAACTAGAAACTGAAGTTGCAATGTCTCGCAAGAAAGATGAAAGAATTCAACAGTTGGAAGTTGAGTCTGCTTCTCAGAAGACTAAAATGTCTACTCTTCAAAGTGCAAATCAACAACTTTATGGTATAAAACTTTTACTCTTCAAGTCGCCTTTATTTTGTCACCTACTTTTCTTTGCCTGATTTATTATTTTCGCAGACATATATAATCTCTCTGAAGAAGCCATTCTTCTCCATTCATTTCCCGAGCCTATGGACAATGATGTTCTTCTCACTCATCTCAACGAATCTTTAAGCAGTTCGTCAAACAAAATTGATTCCCTTTCGTTAAATGAACTTCAAGCCAAATATCGTCTCTTAGAGATTGAGCATAGATCTAGTTTAGGTTTAGCCAACCGATTTAAACAAATGTATCTTGATTCCCATAAGAAAACCAAAACTTTAAGGAAGAAAATTAGTGGTCTCATAGATGACAAAGACCGTATTGCTAATAAAGGTGCACAGGCCTTAGCAAAATTTCAAAAATCTCTTCTCGAAGTAAAAATTGAACGAGACGAATATCTTCGTCAAAATGCCATACTTAATGAGCGAGAAGATCAAATTCGTTCGCTTCTTGTTATAAATAATGATGATGAATTCGCTTGGGCTGTGAAGGTTCTAGATAATGCCAGGAATAACTTAGGTGTTGATGTTAGCCTTCATGCCGAGCATACCGCCTTGGTTAAAGACATGATATCTGACAGAGAAGGTTGTTTATTATACTTTACTGCTCCTTATCTCTGTAGTATTGTTATTGTGTTGTTAATTCATTGTCATATGTTTTGCAGAATCCGAGAAGAGATTTCAAACGAGGATTGAAGAACTTGAGTCTGAAAAAGGGGAACTCGCAGAAGGCCTTTCTCTTCGTAATAACAAGTATTCTAAGTTGAAGAAACAACTGCAAGCTACAGTGGAGAATTTCAACAATAATGTTGTTCGTTTTCGCAATCAAACTATTGAAACGGTTTGCAATGATCACCGCATTCCTCTTAGTTCATATCCTTGTCTTCGCGATGATATTCCTGAAGATATGCCTTTCTCGGATGTCTCTGATAGTGAAGCTAGCGAAGAAGAAGAATCTGGCGAAAAGAATGATGGAATTGAAGAATCTGACCAAGAAGAAGAATCCTCAAAGAAATAACTTCTTTTTCTTCTTTCGCTTCTTGTAATATCTGTGTATATACTCTTTTAATCTTCTTGGATTGCTAAATATGAAGTCAACCTTTGTTTTCTTTACTTGTGCATATTAATCAAGCAATTCTCCTTTCTAATTCAACTGACCAGCATTATGAATACATAAATCCATCATGTGGAAATGAATAACAAGATTTTATCCTATTCATTCCCATACTTGCCTCTGTTATTCATTTTCAAATGAGAGATTTAATCAATTGTCTCTGAGTAATGGAATCTCTGACTTTCGCCTTTATTATTTGTAACTTTATGATGGAATATAATCGTTTTCGCAAGCTTATTTGCTTCCTCAATTTTATGTATGTCTATATCTTTAGTTATGTTGAAGTTTATTATTGCGACAAGATCGCAGGATGCCTTCACAAATGAAGAAATCTGTTGATCTTGCCTTATCATTCTTGTGTGGTCTTATTTTGCCTTCCTAGTTAAAGGTCTTATTTCGCCACCCCTCGTTGCGACAAAATCGCAGGACGTCTTTACATTTTCATGTAATGACCCATTGACCTTGTCTTATCATTTGTTAAGTATTTTTGCCTCTGCAGGATATTTTATTTGCGACAATATGATAGGCTTAAATATTCTTGCGAATGTAAAATCCCATGACATTGCCGTCTTCGCGACGAAATCGCAGGACGTCTTTGCATTTTCATGCAAAAACCCATTGATCTCGCCTTATCCTTGCGTCAGTATTATTGCCTCTACAGGATCATCGCACAAATATGGCAAGCCTAAATTTCCTTGCGAAAATAAAGCCTCATGACATTTGCGTCTTTTGACACTTATCAGCTCCCTAATGGAGGGTGCCGCCTTATCTTCTCCCCGGTTGCCCCTTCAAGGAGGCGTACATCGGCCATACAAGACTAGCTCCTCCCATCCTGGTCTTAACAACAACCGCTGTTTTCGCAGCCTCTTATCCCTTATACCTATATGGCTTATGGTTACGAGACCGCACCCTAAGTGGAGTTTTCTTCTAGCCGAGTGCAAGATATACCAAGACTTGCCAAGAATGGCCGAGACACTTCAAATGCCCCAGGCACTCTTGGCTCAACCGTGTACCCCGGCGCCTTGAGCATACACTGAATCCTTGGAAGAGACCCTCGGGCGTCCAACCAGGGTATAACCATATATATATATAGTTGGAAATCCAAGGTATCTCTCCCGGATAGGCTTTCATGTGCCCCCAATCTCCATGACTCAGGTTCCAGGAGCGGTGTAACCTTTTCACTGAGCCATGTCAAGAGATACCCCCTTATATGACGCACTTTAGGTCTTACATTTTCCTCTTGCGAAATATCATTCGCGAACTAGGGTGTACGCCATAAAGGTTCGTCCCATTCACTCACTCTTTCATTTTTGTTAATTCATTCAATCATTCATTTTTTTTGCGAAGCTATCGTGTGATAGACACATTTTTTGTGTCTGAATTGTCCTCAGTGTTGGTATTGTTGGAACTCGATTTTTGTACTAATATTGTGTTTTTATGTATTTTTAGGTATTTTTGGAAATAAATATTTGTTGGAAAATTCGGCTCGAAAAGTTGCTCGGAACACCCCGGAGGACTTTTGATATTCGGACTCCCACTTTGGATAAGGGGTAACCCAATTACTAAGGGGCACCCTGTTGATATTCGCACCCCCAGCTATGGGATAAGGGGCAACCCTTTCTTCCTCGTTTGAAAATTATTTTGGCGGGAAAACTTGTTTTCTTCACTGGCAGATTTTGGTCGGATTTTTGAAGGAGTTTCAGTGAGACTCAATGGCTGAAAATCATTGGGTATCTTCCTTTGGGCCTAACAGGACTGGTATGGGTCTTCTTTTCGATCCAAATTGGTTGGAATTCCCACGAGAAGAAAACAGGGAACCATATATACGGTGAAGTTATTCTCGGGATTTCTTGTTATTCCGGGAAGATTTATTGTGGCCTGAGCGTGTTGACCCAATATTTGATGAGTTGGAAGCGTGTTTGGAGGGGTTAGATTGCTGGCAGACGCGTGAAGGTGTTAATTTTGGGAATTATCTCCCGCGACTGCATGAGAAGATTTTTGAGAATACTCGGAGTTATGAGGGAGGATTCTCTTGCATGTGATGCTATATAAGTTGTAGAGGATCATTAGAATGAATACGGAGAGTTTGGGAGACGTACAGAGCCAAAAATCGAAGTTGCACCATTTTTTCTCTCTCACATCGAAGAACAACTGTCCTGAGAGTCGCCTGCACCAAGAACACGAAGAACAGACCACCGTGTCAAGAGGCGCTCGTTCTTCTACAGTGACAACGACACTTCGGCGTGGGTCGTAATACGGAGGCAGACTTAAAAGCAGTAACGGTTTTTAACCTTCTTTTTAACAGTGTTTGCAACACTTATAATCGTTGCAAACACCCGATTTTATCATTTTCTCCATTCCATCATTTGTACACCTCTTTTGAGCAATAAAAATGGATTTTGAGCGTGTTTCCAACATGATGAGCTAGAACCCATCACTGGGACGACGGAGGAAGACGAACTTCATACATGGGTAATTTTAATTAATTCTTTTTATGACTTTTGCACTGATTAAAAATTGAATTATGATTTGATTAAATTAGTTATTATTTTATTAGATGGGGTCATGCTTGCTTAAATGTTTGATGTCCCATGCTTACGATTTATAACTAATATTTTGAGAATCAACTTTGGCAAAAATAAGAGTTCATGTTTTTATTTGTTGAGCTATAATTGTTAAAAGAATTAATATTTGAACCTTTTGTTATGAGTTTGGCGGAATCTCGAATCCCAAAGAACTCTCTCCGTCTTGTGACATAAATTGTATATATTCTGTATTTTTATTATTTTTCTTTATTAAATCCTAAGATCGATTTCATCAAGTCCGAGTGAACGACAACCTTACTACCACTTTCTACAACATTATTGAGTCAAACCAATTTTTGGCGCCGCCGACGCGGACTTGTGTATAGATTTGTTTTTTAGGTTTTGTTATTAATTTTTTTTTTTATTATTTTTGTTCTTTTTTACGCGTTTTGGTATTTCTGTTTGCTTTCAGATTTGGAGTGGAGCGAAAGGAAAAGAGAAAGCACTGAAAAGAAAAGCAAATCCAAAATAGGAAAGAAAAGAGAGATCCGAACGAAGTGAAGAAGAAAATTTTTGTATATAGTGTAATTATTATTTTATTTTATTTGTAGAAACTGTAATTAGGTAATTATTTTTGTAATTTTTATTTTTGGACTTTTTTTTTTTGGACTTTATTTTTGGACTATCGGACATTATTAATTTTATACTCTAAGGAAGGGTAATTTAAATATAAACTGCACAGGGAAGGACGGTGATTACGATATCACCTCGGCCCCTCGGGTTCGTACACGACATAGGAGTCGTGGCCCGAGTCGACTTCAACGGTTCATCCCCCGTCTGGAACGGGAGGTAAGAATTCTAAACACCCGCGAATCCCCTGTCAGCGGGTTTACTGGATGATTTCGTGTGAATATATGTCGAGGAACTGAATCTGGCTGCTTTAATTTCCTAGTAAAGGGCAAGGACTGGCCATACAAGATAAGAGTTTGGATTTCATCACCATTCTCTTCTTGCCCGCCTTAGGAAAACGAAACCAAACACGAACCTAAGCCTAAAATTTTGACTAGAACGAGACCGATAAGGTAACGAGCTTAATAGGAAAGTCATTCGAAAAATATTGGTTACTCTTTAAGCATACTTCAAAGTTCATGATGGTTTCTGTAAGTTGAATGCGTGACTGCGCCGCCTTGTAATGCGGTGAGGCCTTGGGTATCAAAGCTCCACGCAGCCTTCCCTCGCCTCTATTCAACTTACTTAAACTCGGATTGATTCCGAGGGGTTTGCTCAGATTGTAACGAATTCCCTTTCGAAGTATTAGAAGCTGGTCTAGAAAACAATCTAAGTGGAGCCATCATGCTTTTTGTTTGCTAGAAATCGCAGGTTTGTTGTGGTCGAGTCACCTTGTTTGTGCTTGTGTAGAATTCCCTTGCAGTTAGGATGTGGAACTCGGTATTATAATAGCCATCACAATGAATATGAATATCCAACCGAACAATATGGACATAGTGTGAATAGTGGTTGGGAGCATCCACCTTTTCAAGGTTATGGTTCATACCATGGTGAGCCCAATTACTATTCGCATACTCACCATCATATGAGCAAAACAATCCCTCTATTTCTCTGGAAGAGGCTTTCAAGAGTCATTCCTTATTTGTGAAGGAAACCTTTAATATTACGGACGAGTCCCCGGAGAGCAGATCAACTAGGATATCTTTAGAAGAGACTCTTAAGCAATTTAATGAAAGTACAAATAGGATTGTCGAAAAACTTGCTCGAAATAATCTCAATTTCCAATACAGTGTTTCCAATAATACCCATGAAAAGGAGGATATTTATTCGCATAATCAAGATGACGAGGTTAGAATTGGTAACACTACTTGTTTAGATGAGGTTCGATCATTTTCATGTTTTTATAATAATGATTATGATGAGGATATTTTTACACGTTATCGTGTCTAAAAAAACTCTCCTCCTCTCTTTCCTCTCCTCCTCTCTTTCCTCTCCTCTCTTTTTCTGCTCAATAAACGAAAAACTCACCGGCGGCTCCTCCTTTTCTGCTCAGATCGGCTCCATTAGGAGAAGATCTGGGCAGATCCCTTTGTTTTAGTGCTTTCCTAATATGTAATATCCTCTCTACTGTAATTTTTACTCTATTTTCTGTCTTTTTAGTTTCCTGTTTTAGAAGTTTAAGATTACTTTTTGTTCTTCCTTTGAGGAATGGCCTCTCTGGACATTCTCTGGAGGATTTCTCAGTTTGTTGTTTATTTGGGGCTGAAACGTTCATGATTTGTTTGGATCTTCATCGTCATGGCAACTTTTTCCGGCAGATGCATGATTTTGAAGAAATTCAAGATCTGGTTGTATCAGTTAGAGAAAAAGGTTGGGTTGTATTGGGTGACTATTTTATCTTTGCAGCGATGAAAAATCAAAGCTTATCATCCATCTCAGTATTGTTCTACAAGAAGAAAGAGGCATCAACAACTGGTCTTTGTTTGACATCATTTTCACCTAAGCTTTTCAGTTTGGGATTTTCCTTTGATGGTGCAGATCGGTTTTTAGTTTATTTTGTTTTATATTTTGGTGTTCTAATTGTTCTAGGTTGGTTTCCTAACCTAGTTACAGTTAGGTGTTGTTTACTTTCGGTTGTTAGTTTTAGGCTTATGCTAATTTTTATCCTTCCTTACTTAGTCCCTGTAATCCATGATCTTGTGACCTTTCCTCTAATTTGGGTCTCTGGGTTCGTTGTTTCTCGTCTGTTGGTTGTTATACTCAAGATTAGTGTTGATCTGTATCTTTTCCGGTGGGAAATAAAGTTGTGTTGGTTTCGCCGGCGCGCTTTCTTTGTACCAGCCTTTGAAGAAGGGATTCAAGATGAACTTTGTGGTATCTCTTCTTTGGGAAGAGATTTCCATCAGATGGGTTTGGTTATTAAAAAATTTGTTGTTCTCCTGAGCTGTGAATCAAGTCTCATCGATTCAAGTTCTCCCGTAAATGCGGGTGGTTCTGTTGTTCTACTGTTACGGTTTGATGGTCCGAGAGAGATTCTGGGTACGGGATTCGGGTTACAGGATTCGGGTTACAGGATTCGGGTTGGAAGTCACTTAGTTGTAAGTCTTGTTTGTTTGGGATTCTCATTGTAACTTCGGGGTTTCCCTGTTTATTTATTAAAAAAAAAAAAAAAAAAATTCGAAATAAATAGGCATAGTGATCAGGAATTTGTTACTCCGATTGAACTTTATAATGATAAAACTATTTCTGGTTCAAATCCCAATAATTTTAATAATTATTCACCTATTCGAAAGGACGAGGATTTGACTAGAGATGCCACCGTTTTAGACGATGTAGTTCATGATCCTTTAGCCTGCAA
Source organism: Papaver armeniacum (assembly GCA_023531295.1). NCBI lineage: Eukaryota > Viridiplantae > Streptophyta > Magnoliopsida > Ranunculales > Papaveraceae > Papaver > Papaver armeniacum. Next base: position 55,769 of record JAJJWW010011686.1, on the reverse strand, counting down.
TATGTTGGATAATCCATTATTTGATGTGCCTATAAGTGAATCAGAGGAAGTAATTATGATTAACACCTTAGTTAACGGGCCTTTACTAGAAACTTTCGCTGATAATCCTTTATATGATTGTGATGATGGTTTAGAGGAAAGAGTTTACCCTGAGAACACTGTTTTAGAGTCTAGTGATTTAGAAACACTAGTCTTAGAAGACGATGAACTCGTAGAGATGAGTAAGGATGCATTACCTGATAATAACTTAGAATCAATTGACCATTTTCAGGATTCTGATGTTCTAGAAATTAGGGAAATTGTGACTAGTCTATTTAGAGACACTGAAAACTCTAAGTTTGGGGGTGATTATCACTCTCCTAGTGCATTACCTTTAACTCTCAGAAAGTCCCCTCACTTAGGACTGGACATCCGTGCCTCAACCATTTTACAAGACTATCTTCATACACTTTTTACTGAACCTAGTTGTGTCCATAAAGAAGTTCAGTTGTTAGAAACCCATCCTCTAGTTGATGTGGTTAACCCAGGCTATGATACCACGATTGACTTTGTTTTCCCACCAAAAACCTTCCTTCCAATTGTGGGAACGTATAATTTTCAGATGTGTCAATTATTAAGTTTTAAGACTAAACCTAATTACTTTAGGATATTAGGGTCGACACATTTGCTTAAGGAAGACCACCAATCTTATTGTGGTCAGCTATGTAAGTCAAAACTGATTGACTTAGAGGATCCTCAATTATTCAGGTTATTATTATGTGGTTCTAAGTTATTATTTGAGTTTTTCCAGACTCTAGAACCTGAACTTTCGGATCTAACTCATGAGGAAACGCAACCCATGAAAATATGTTATCTAGACCCTTTTATAGAGCCTGAACCCGAACCACAACTAGATGTAGTTGTCTTAAACAAAATAAATAAGGGTGTGTTGGATATCTTCCTGGTCTGTTGCAGTCTCCTCTTCTTGTGGGTAGCACTTTTTGATCCAGATGACCCGCAGTTATTCCGGCTGTTGCTATATGATTCTTCGAGGTGACTAATCCTTTTCAATGTCTGGCTGAAGACTTTAAACTTAGCACTTCTTGGGAGGTAACCCATGCTCATGCAACACGGTAATATCTTTCCTTATCTCTTTTCTTCAAGTGGTAACGGTTTCTCCTTGTTCATGTTTTTAATTTCATCTTTAGAACATTGAGGACAATGTTAGATTTAAGTTTGGGGGTATGGGAGAAACTTTTTAGTTGCGATAAATAAAACTCCGAGCCTAGAAATTTATGTTTATTAAGGATGGCACTAACCAATCTAAGTGGATGGAAGCATCTTGGTTGTAGGAGTTGAGGAACCAATCGATTAGATGGCAACATCTAAAGAGTCTATTCATAAAAGCACAGAGCTCGGGTGTTAGAAATAACATGATAGTTTCACCATATCTCGTTGAGTCCTTTTCACTTCTTTTTATTTTGTTTTGTTCTTTGTAAACTATGTTTCTCTAAGTGATTAGGTGGGGCCCACGAATCAAGTTGTTACCAATGCTAGGGTGAATTAGAGTGATTGAGATACAAAAAAAAAAAAAAAAAAAAAAAAATTGAGACCAGACCATCAGACTAACCGAAATAAATTCAATAAAGTCGACCACTGGAACCCTTGTATATGCCAGTTGTGTTGACCTAGAGTTAGGATTATCGACCACTGGTTCCCTTGTATATGCCAAAGTGTGTTGATATTAGTCGACTAGTATCTCAAATCCATTAGGATAGGTTCATTTTGGCGGAGGCCTTGAGACGATATGGGAAACACCTGTCACTTAGTAAACATCAAAACCATCTATGTTTTTCTCTATATCCATCTTCTTGATCTATCCATGTGATTAGTTTTGACTCCGGGTATTGATGTCCATAGTGCAACTATCTGAGTAGAGCTCTGTCACTTTATATGAATTTTTGTATGCTTGAGTGCAAACTCGTGTACAACAATTGGAATTTCGCATCAGGGTACTTCCTCCTGTAGTCAATAAGTATGCCAACCAAGGAGATTCTTTAGTGCCTTCCAAGGTTCTGCGTAGATAGCTAGGGTCTGGAGTAAAGGTTTTGTGGGTACACCTCTGGTAAACCCTCCGGAGACAACACTCCGCCTCTAGGGCCACCTAGGGGTTCAAATGATTTTTATTTTCTAGAATAAAATTGCTCGAGGACTAGCAAATAATAAGTTTGGGGGTATTTGATAGACACATTTTTTGTGTCTGAATTGTCCTCAGTGTTGGTATTGTTGGAACTCGATTTTTGTACTAATATTGTGTTTTTATGTATTTTTAGGTATTTTTGGAAATAAATATTTGTGGGAAAATTCGGCTCGAAAAGTTGCTCGGAACACCCCCGGAGGACTTTTGATATTCGGGCTCCCACTTTGGATAAGGGTAACCCAATTACTAAGGGGCACCCTATTGATATTCGCACCCCCAGCTGTGGGATAAGGGGCAACCCTTTCTTCCTCGTTTGAAAATTATTTTGGCGGGAAAACTTGTTTTCTTCACTAGCAGATTTTGGTCGGATTTTTGAAGGAGTTTCAGTGAGACTCAATGGCTGAAAATCATTGGGTATCTTCCTTTGGGCCTAACAGGACTGGTATGGGTCTTCTTTTCGATCCAAATTGGCTGGAATTCCCACGAGAAGAAAACAGGGAACCATATATACGGTGAAGTTATTCTCGGGATTTCTTGTTATTCCGGGAAGATTTATTGTGGCCTGAGCGTGTTGACCCAATATTTGATGAGTTGGAAGCGTGTTTGGAGGGGTTAGATTGCTGGCAGACGCGTGAAGGTGTTAATTTTGGGAATTATCTCCCGCGACTGCATGAGAAGATTTTTGAGAATACTCGGAGTTATGAGGGAGGATTCTCTTGCATGTGATGCTATATAAGTTGTAGAGGATCATTAGAATGAATACGGAGAGTTTGGGAGAGTTTGGGAGACGTACAGAGCCAAAAATCGAAGTTGCACCATTTTTTCTCTGCTGCTGCTGCTGCACCAAGAACACGAAGAACAGACCACCAGAGGCAGTCGTTCTTCTACAGTGACAACGACACTTCGGCGTGGGTCGTAATACGGAGGCAGACTTAAAAGCAGTAACGGTTTTTAACCTTCTTTGTAACAGTGTTTGCAACACTTATAATCGTTGCAAACACCCGATTTTATCATTTTCTCCATTCCATCATTTGTACACCTCTTTTGAGCAATAAAAATGGATTTTGAGCGTGTTTCCAACATGATGAGCTAAAACCCATCACTGGGACAACGGAGGAAGACGAACTTCATACATGGGTAATTTTAATTAATTCTTTTTATGACTTTTGCACTGATTAAAAATTGAATTATGATTTGATTAAATTAGTTATTATTTTATTAGATGGGTCATGCTTGCTTAAATGTTTGATGTCCCATGCTTACGATTTATAACTAATATTTTGAGAATCAACTTTGGCAAAAATAAGAGTCCATGTTTTTATTTGTTGAGCTATAATTGTTAAAAGAATTAATATTTGAACCTTTTGTTATGAGTTTGGCGGAATCCCGAATCCCAGTAACTCTCTCCGTCTTGTGACATAAATTGTATATATTCTGTATTTTTATTATTTTTCTTTATTAAATCCTAAGATCGATTTCATAAAGTCCGAGTGAACGACAACCTTACTACCACTTTCTACAACATTATTGAGTCAAACCATCGTGCAATCTTACATTGTTTAGTCATTGTTTACATTTTTTCCATCATACATTCTTGATGGCGAGATCCTCGCATATTTCCTCTTTAATTATTTTTTCTTCCTCTTACCCTTAACAAGCTTTTGTTACTGCCTTTTGATGATTATTCACTTCTTACACTTTTTGCTCCTGCTGCTCTCTGCTTCTTCACCATTCAAATCTCTTAATGATTCCTTTCCATCATAATTTTCAACTGTTTTCATGCACCTGTTTCGCAATGTATCTTCTCCTCTTACATCAATGGCATCCACCATCAATCTTTCTCTCCTTTGTTCATCTTTTGCATGTTGCTTCCAACCCTTTCTTTTCGCAGCTCTCTCTTCGCAACTCTCCACGTCGATCTCATAGAATTTTTGTCCTTCCGTCCAATCTCCCTTTATAATTCCAACACCGCTAGGATGAGGAAATTTTATGCATTGATGATAAGTTGACGCTACGCCCAGAATTTCGTGCAACCATGGCCTTCCGATCAATGCGTTATAAGGGGACTCCACATCAACTACACACAACAAAATCCCCGTTGATAACCCTTGCAAAGGTATTCTCATATGAACTTCTCCTTTAGGCTTATTCGTTGTTCCATTGAAACCATATATCTTATATGTCGAAGGTATCAATTCTTCATCCTTCCCCCATAGTCTTGTAAGTATGGTAGAAAAGAATATTTACTTCGAGCTCCCGTATCAATCAAGATTCTATTGATCGCCCGCCCAGCAATTCTCTCGCTTCGTCGTCTTCGCCATCTACAGGTTTTGGATTAATTTCCAATTTTACAACCAATGGGTTATCATGCGTCTCTTTGCCTTCAGGAACCTCTTCTGCATTGAAATAAATAATCTGCATTTGCCATTCTTTTAACTGCGACGTCTTCGCAATGTTCATCACTTCTTTATTATTAGCATCCCTCGCAAAAAACCCTACTGAGAACATTATCATGAAAATCTTCAATTGTTCGGTAAGAGTGTACAATGGAGTTGCAAAACAAATTTTTAGCTTTCGATCCAACTTCTATTACGAATGTTTCTTTCCCCTTTACTGAATTTGTTCTGTGCAATTCTGGTGGTGGTGGTAATGGCTGAACCTTCTCTTCACTTTTTAGAAAATGACTTAGCTTTCCTTGGTCAATCATTCTGAGGATGATTCTTTTTATATTTCTACAGTCATTTGTTAAGTGTCCATGAAAACGGTGGTAAGAACAGAACTCGTGACTTCTATCACTTGGTGGTGGCTCATTTCCCATGTTCCATGGCGCAGGTATGTTTTCCATCAAGAGTATAGCTTCCCGTATTTTTTCAACACTAGCATTTAATGCTGGCATTTTTATTTCTTCCCATACTACTCTGTGACGTCGCTGCCCTCCATGATAATTCTGCCTTTGACTTCCATAAGTTTCTTGCGGATGATCAAGTCTTTGAATTTTGTTATTGCCACCACGGTTGTAGTAGTTTCTTTCTCTCTCATATTCTTCTTGATCACGGCTTCCCATGGCTACTATCTTTGGCTGTCCATCATCTGTTATCCTTTCTTGTTGACCTTGCGAAGTACTCGCCACCGTGTTTATCAGTTTGGGTAATAAACTTGCATTCGCAGCATTTGAACTTATATTCGCAATTGGATATGATTCCATCTCATTTTGCCTTTCCTCTAAAGCAATATACTCCTCTTGAAGTTCTCGCAACTCCGTCATCGTGATTGTATTCTTGACTCTAAAAATTTGAATATATAGCAAATTAGTTGCGAACATAGCGTTTATAAATGATAAAATGAGATATCTTTCATCCACTCTTCCAGCCATCTCGCTACACATCGTCTTCCATCTCACAGTTAAGCGTCTTAAACTTTCACCAACTCTTTGTTTCAGTCCAAATACATCTTCAATTCCTGGTCGCGAGGAGTTGTTACTTATGTATGCCCCTAAAAATATAGCTTGTAAATGGTTGAATGACGTGATGGTGTTTCTTGGTAAACCTTCAAACCATTTCAGTGCTTCTCCTGTTAAACTTGATGCGAAATATTTGCACAATATAGCGTCATGATTTTCCCACTGTAACATACATCTTACATACGCTTTGATGTGTTGTATTGCGCAAGTTGTTCCATCAAAAATGTTGGTTAATGCGGGTAAATTGCACTTTGGGGGTATTCCTCCTAACTGCACCTCTAGTGTAAAGGGATTTTTCGCAGCTTCTTCGATTGCCTCATCCAATTGTCTTCTTCCTCCTCCTCTTCTATTGTTCAACATTCCTCTCATTTCTGCCAACTCTTTTAAGATTTGTTCATTTACATCAGGATTTGAATTTATTGGTCTTTTTAGCTCTGCCTCTTTCCTTCTGCGTTCATGTCTATCTTGATTTTCTTGTTCAACATTTTCTTCTCTTCTTTCTCTGCGACTTTCTCCTCCATCTCGTTCATGGATTCACACACCATTGTATCTATCATTTTCTCTTCTTGGTTGTCTATCAGTTCTCCTTTGTATTCTTTCATACTCTTCATTGATATTTCCATTGTTGCGATTTTGCTCGCGTCTTGTTTCTCGATTGTCATGATTATTCTGCCGAATTGCTTCCTCCAATTCTCGTTCTTCCATTTCTACTCTTAATCTTTCCCTTTCGCAATCTAGACGCGCTTGTTCAATATAATGCTTTTCGATGTCATCTTCAATCTCCTTTTGTTTCCTCTGTGTTTCTCTCCCACGCAGTATTCTTCTTCCTTCTTCCTGATTTTCTTCATCAATTGGATTATTCTGCTGCTTATTTCCTTGATTTCCATTATTTTGGTCACTCTGCAAAATCTCTGGACGTGTAATACACACCACTTCCCTTCTTTCGCAGTATCCTTCACCGAGATTTAGCTCTCTTTCTAAATTTTCTTCATTAACATTTTCTACAGGTAACATTCTCCTCCTATCATCTCTAACCGATCCTGGTCTTGACTTGGTATTACTTCTCGACCTCCTATTCTGCAACCTCATATTTTCCATTCTTAACTCATGGTTTTGCCTTGTTAAATTTGCGCATTCTTCCGCTTCTAATCGTCTTTCTTCATGTATTGTTTGTCTCAACGTTTCTAATGCTACGATTTCTTCATTTATATGAGCTGCTTCTCCCATTTGTTCTCGATTTCTCTCCTCTTGTCCATTATTTATCAATTGTTGCACTTCTTCTCTTTCTTCCACAGAATCTGATCTCCATGTATGCACGCTCACCCTATCATAATCTATTACTCTATTCGGTGGTGGTTGAATTTGACCTTCTTCTCTATCTCTTGTGTTTATTCTTGATGGTTCACCTACTTCATTTCTCCTTTCTCCAGCTAATCTCCCTCTTCTCCTCACAATTGCTGGTTGTTCTGATGCATTCCTTCTTCTAGCCATTTCTCAATTTTAGTAAATTGTTGAAAATTATTCAAAATTTCTTTCTCGTTACTCCTGATTCTTTCAATTCACAAGGTTGATCTTCTATTCATTCCCTGTTTCTAGCGCATATGTAGTTGCAGGATTTCCTACACTACACCCCTCATTAGATTCAACACAATTAAACCATTTGAAGATGAATAACTATGAATTTGATTGATTATTTTCTTGAAATGTTTACAAAGAAAGATAGAACAGAATTAAGGAAATTACAATCACTCTAAAGTTTCTCTCTCTTAATGTCTTGCTTAACAATTCAAAAAAGACCTCCTTTACAACAGACTGGCTCAACCCTTTATATAGGGTAGTATACAGTGGATGACAGCTAAGCTGTCCTTTATTTTCGGGAATAACTCGCGAAGTGTCGCAAGTGTACAAGTGTTCGTTCTCGCGACACTCTTAACCTTCGCCAGATTTTCACATCTTCCTCGTGTTCTGGCTGTCGTCATCCATTGCGTCACTTATTTTACTTCCCCGTGACTCCTTCGTGATGTTGTATTTATTAATCTCGCGAAGTATTGTTGTCGCGATATTCTGATCCTACATGAAGAATTTGATGGACCTTGTGAAAATGGTAAAGAATTTGGTGTTGAGGGAGAAGAATTATATGGTGACTTTTCAGGTACTATTTGATTATTTACTAAGTAATCGAGATTATATTTGTTCAAACCCTTCAAAATATGATAACAACTTTCGAAAGCAAACTGTTTACCATGTTTTCGTTGCCAATCTGTACGAACCTCTCTTTCAAAATCAACATCATCCCACCACCGTCCTTTCCTTTTCTCTTGGCTTGCATTATCAATGCAACATAAGCGGCTACTTCCCGGTTGATTACAATGAAGTGTTCTGACAATCCTTTTGCATCACGACCATTGATGTTCATGGTTTGTTCTTCATATTTTTGAAATATATTATCCCACATGGTGTTACCATGTTGGTGTGCACCACCGATACAATCTTGGGTAAAAAAACATAATTACGACAAATACATTCATCTTCTATCATGGTGTATTTTGCACCACGGACTCGATTCTTCTTACCTTTGCCTTGAGTTTGTGCTTGTGAATCCATTTTACAAGAAAATATAATTGTAGAGGAGTTGTGATAGTTTTAGATTTGAAAAAGATTGAGAAATTAAGAAATTCTAGAGAGATTTAGAATTTTTGGTGTGAGTTGATATGAGTTTGAAATCAGGTATTTATAGAGGGGGAAATTGTAGCCGTTAGATGAAGATCTGGTCAGCGATTATCATAGTATCGAGCGATAGCTTGACTGTCGCTGTCGAGTGAATGCCATCGAACGATTCTTTGACCATCGAGCGACCGGGACTCTATCGCTCGTTGGAAACTCTGTCGTGTATGCCTATATGCCAGGAAAAACATATTGGCATATGAGTTTGGCAGTTTGGCATACCCATAGTGGGTGCATATATGCCAAATACCATGTTTTGGCATGTGCATAGGAAGAGGCCTAAGGACAGGGTTATGAAAAGAGCAATCTCCGAACTTTTGGGGAAACTATGCACCATCTTGCTGCTTAATTCCTCTTGATTTCAGTTCAATATACTTTTCCATACTCTTCCTAGGTGCGATACAGTCGACGGTACCTCCTACCTAATCTCATATTTGGGCCGACCCACCGGAAGGCCTGAAGGGAGGGAGTCCCTTTTATGACCAATTTTTTGTTAAATAGACCCTCACTATTTGATAAAAAGATTTCAAAATTTTCCGTGTGCAATTTTGATATGGTCCGTTGGATCACTGAACTTAAAAACACGGAATAGATGGGAACCGTTGATCTGTTAAGGGATTTCTGTGTGTAGATTCGATATGGTTCGTCGGATAAGATGGCTTTAAAACACGGGATTTAATGGAAGCCGTTCATCTACTGTTACAAGTTCCTCTTCTATTTATCGTCGTTATCATTAATTTCCTGTTGATTTTCATCATCAAAAATCTCACCGTCTTCTACATCTAAAACAATCGAAATCTCTCTTGCTCCCTCTTCTTCTTTACCCATCAAATCTCTAGGGTTAATAAATAATTGACTAGATCCAATTACGCTCATCAATCTATTTTAATTCATCACCACTCACCTCCTAATTGATGTGTATTCTTCCATCTTGAAATCAATTTCAGTTCCAATTCCGGATTGCATAAGAAACCCAGCAATCAATCCACAAATTCCAGTTGATGTTGATGCATTCGTTTCTCATCTCAACACAACCACGACATATTCAATCCATCACTGCCTGCAATAACAGCAAGACCACATAGAAAGAATAAAACAAATCCTCAAATTCCATTGATGTGTTGCTGCTGTATGGCTTGATAAGAAAATGACGATGGAAGAAAATGAAACGTGGTGCTTGGAGTCGTTCGTATGGCTTGATAAGAAAATGAAACGTGGTGTAGACCTTAACACGTCACCCACTATTTTCTGAACTTAAGAGCTTTAACAAAGAAAATATTGTAGTGGAATAGCAGGGAAGGAGAAAGAGGCAGAATTCTATATTGATAATAGTTACTAGGGTTACATAGATATTGTATACTCTACATACATGAAGAAAGGGAAACCAAAGGACTCCCATCTTGGACCGCACATCCATGGGCATGGGCCCTTTAACACTCCCCTTTGTGCGGTTCAATAACAAAACTTTATACATAGTGCTTCACATATAGTACTTTGAATGTACTTCTTCAAATGTCGTCCTCTCCTTGATGACTTGCGCCGAAATCAATTGCCTCGTTAAAAATTTGATAAGGAAAAACCCAGTGGGACAAAACCTTGGTACAGTTCTTCACATGTAGTACTTCACATGTTGTCTCGTACTTTACATGTAGTTCATCACATGCAATACAATCTTCAAAGATCGATGAGTTTAAGTTAATTGCCTCGTTAAAACTTCGTCAGGGAAACCCAAAGGGACAAAACCCAAACTAAAGAAAAAGAGTACAATATTACACAAATGTAGAACATAGTTAGACTCGAATATGTTGCCTCATTAAAACCTTGACAAGGAAAACCCAGTGGGATAAAACCTTGACGAAGGGAAAAGAGTACAACGTGACAGATGCAAGTAAAGGTGATCCGCTGCAGATGATCACTTTGCTCCGTTGAAGTTGGCTAGTTGCATCACAACTCTTACGGGAGAAAATCCTCGTGGGAAAGACAATAGCCTTAGTTAGGAAATTACATTCCCGGTGTTTGTTGTTATCTCATTAAAAACCTTGCCGAGTTATAAAACCATGTAGGAAAAAACAACCTCGGTGAAGGAAAATAGTTCAACACACTATTAGATGCTCCCCCGATGTCGAACAATTTTCGTTAGTCTAATGCGATCGAGGGGTTTATCACACTTTACTTTGGTGACTTGAATGTTTATAAGACAGTGTTATTGATTACTCGAAGTTACGTTGCTTAACAGAATATCGCATTTCATTTCTTTGATCCAGGATATTTTCAGAATATCAACGGCGATCTTTATGTCTTCAACGTTCAACATACTTGATATTTTTAGTATTTTCTCGCTAAAAACCTTGTCGAGAGACAAAACCCTTTGGGAAAAACTATTCTCGATCGAAGGGAAAAAGAGTACAACACAACTTCAATTTCGAAGTAAAATATGTCGACATCATATCCTTAGATCCTCCCCCCTGATGTCGGCATCTCCCCCGATTACTTTCGAGTTATTCCGTATAGTTCCTTTAGTCATGTATTTTTCGAAACTGAGTATTGGTAATGACTTAGAAATAATCTACCATATCTCCCTCTGATTACTTTCGTTGGAGGATAGATTATTGTTCCTTTATAATCAACAACTATTGGATTGCACTTTCATTAGCATTCCTTTTAATGTCTTTGTAGGGATAAAACAAATTTATGTCAATGGTTACCTTTAAGTACATGATTACATTCACTATACCATTCCAATGACGTTGCGTTGGCGCTGAGCTATATCTAGCTAACAAGTTACCTGAGGATGTAAAATTTAATCGAGTACATTATTATACTAAGTACAACAATGCGTCTATTGTACTTAGATATGGGAATTTCATCTCCCAACACATATTCTTCATCTTCCTTTAGACGAAATGGTCACTTACTTACATTTGAACCTCGACTAATCATGGGAGTGCTATCAGGATGCATGTCTTTGTTAAATTGCCTGAAAACTTTAGACATATGCAAACTGGTGGAATAATATCCCACAAGCTCAATACTCGGTCGAGCTTCCCTAGATTTTTCATCTCAAATTCGGATTTTTAAATAGCTTTTAAGGTCTCTTATTACATCAAGAGTACCCATCATGTCTGTACCATCGACATAAATAGCTACCATTCCAAATCAGGAACTTTCTTGTGAATACGCAAGGAAAAATAATTTACTTGTCTATCCCCTCCAAATCAAATAGCCACTTAGACAGGTATACCACATCCGCCTGATTGCTTCAATGCAAAAGTGATCGGTCTTTCTAACTGTAAACGTACTCTGTGGTTTAGAGTCACTTGATTTGGGAAACAAAAGGCTATCAAGTACTTTTGTAAATATCTTTTATCTCTTGATTCTTTCAGAGATACGTAACAACCACATACATATGCTGCATTCCAAGTCCTTTTGAAATTACCAAGCTAACTAAGTAGCGAAACTCTATAACGTTCATTACAAGAGAACAATTCCAGGGCTTTGTGAGAAACCTCGCGCCACAAGGCGAGTCTTTGTACTTTAAGATTACTTTCTTCTCATTATGCTTTATGACAAATTAATTATGTATGTCCAATAGGCTTTGCACTTGATTGGTTAGCACTACCACACCAAATACCCGTATATTTGCCAAAGAACTAAGTTCTACCTGGATTGCGTAGGCCAAATATGCTATTTATTTGAAATTAATCAAAATAAAGCATGGTTCGATATCATTGTGCTCTACTTCTGGAGCAACTATTTATGGATTATATCATCATTGTGCACACATGACCCTTCCGTTGACTCATGTGCATTCTCATAATCCGTCAGGATTTCATTGTTCTCTAAAATCATTTAAAACTTCGGAGCGTCCTCCAGTATTGATTCATGGACATAGTCAGAGACAATCAAATGAGATACTTTCATTAATGATACAAATTAGGTTGTGCCTTACTCATCTACTTCCTTTCTAGGTGAGCTTTGATCGAACCTGGTGGTCTCTCCATCTTCCTTTATGGAGCCACGGCCTCAACTACACTTCCACCAAGTGTAGCTGCAACACCTTAGTCTATGGTGTACCCCATACCGAGGATTTCTAACCTTGCAGGAATATTTGCAGCAGGTATGTGTGATCTTGTCACTTTAGCGACATCAGTGTACATTCTGAAAATCGATTATTCTTTGTCACTTCACATTTACATTTGTGGAGTACAAGAATCAACATGAGACATAGTGGGAACACACCACGATAATTCCTGTCGTTCCCTTAGAAAATACTTTTTCTTATCTCCCCCTAACGACGGGAAGAATGTCTCATTAAAATGACAACCCACAAATCTAGCGGTAATAGATCTCCTGCCAAAAGTTTTAAAATGCGGATAATTGTTGGTAACTCATTTCCAACATAACTACTTAAAAGTTTTGAAGACCCATCATTGTACAAAGTGGAGTCATAATGGCACATATATAGTGTAACCAAAAATGCGTAAAAACACGAATGTCAGGCTTAAATCCAGTTACCAACCGGGTACGCAGAAAAGGTTGACTAATATTGGGTTCTACAAAAATTAAGTAAAGATGCGCGTAATATTGCATATCCCCAAAGCAATAAAAGGTAGGTTGGTACGCATAACCTATTCCTTAGACACCATCTGTAACCTTTGATGGTAGCCTCTGCAAGACCATTGGGTATAAGATGCTCTATATTGATCCTATTAAACATGCAATATTCATCAAGTCCTTTTGGTGTAAATTCTCTAGCATTAACAAGGGTGGTTATCCTTTACACTTTGCATTGTGTAATATGTGCTAGGAGTTCTCAAACGCAATTTTTTTTTTGGGAACTATAACTAGTCCAAAATGTCAAAACATTCACCAGATCCATCAGTCACTTTAATGGTCCGCATTCTGCATGAATGTTTTTCTAAAGTTCACCTTGTTTTCTTTGTAATATGGAATTTTTACCATTTGCATCTTAGGATGGTCTCGATCCTGTTTTACTGAAGACTTTGTAAAAATGAGTGATATGCTTTTTACCTAAAAGCATAATGGGAAGGGGGGTTGTGCATCTAGTAATTTAGAAAACACTTATTGAGAGATATGTCGTCACTTTGCATTCTGTCAATCTTTTTCCCATTTTCGTTCACTCAAATAAAGTGATATTTGTATGAGTTCTTTCAAAACAATCATCATCTCACAACCAAAGTTTCTTTATGGTTATGCCCAAAGCCTGTATGAGTCAGTTTCCAACATTTCATCATCGGAGTCAATATGATTCAATAATCCAAATATTATAGTGAATTACATTGTACTAGATTGACTCATTAGTTTCTCTAAAATATATTTCCTTCCAAATATATTAGAGACTATAAAAGATGCAATCTTACATTTTCATCATTTAGATGTTCCACAAGATATCCATTTGCACGGGTTACTTGGGAATTTAACAAGGTGTGATCATCTCTTGGTACATCTAGAGATTTTGCGACGTCTTTGTTCTATCTTGAAGAAAAAAATGAGCAATGTCTTTGTGCTCGATAAGATAATCAATTGGCCAGGCAAAGTTCTTGTTGCCATTAAAGTTGATGTGGAAATTGGTTGCTACTATGATACACACACATTGTATATATCAACACCTATGACCAGGTGCATTCCCAACTCTTTCATTTATGATGGGAGCTAGAATTACATCTTAGCTTCATCCCATATTCAAATTGATACCTGTACTTTGGTGTCATTACTATTGGGAAAAATTGTCTCATGATATATATATGTCCCTTTTCACATGCTTTATATGAGTAATTACGTCTAACCCTTATTACTTCGGGGTTCTTTCCATTTTCAATTTTTGCTACATTTAGCTTAATTTGAGAAATTTATTTATCTCAATAGGCCAAGAGAATCTCACTACACATGTCAACCACTTACTTTAGGTTGAATATATTACTAAAGATAATTCTCTTGTTGTCATACTTCAACATATACCGGTTCGTTAGTATTATGGATGAAGTAGAGAAATGAAAATTTTATGACTCATATCATCTTTTGTGAGTTCTTCCACAAAAATTGGAATACATGTGATTTTATTGGAACGTATGTTTTGAAACTATTGACAGATTAATAGTCAAGCAAGTGGATACATTCCACGGAACATTCAAAAAAAAATTTGGGAAAATATCAAGTATCCAATAATGGTGCTCAAGTACTTCTAAGCCCCAAATGAATACATTGGAATTGAGTTGGTACAACCAATTAAACAAAATACACCATTCAAATATATCCAATATCATATTCAAGAGAACAAATAGCATTAAGACCAAAATTCTTAATGATTGAGATCAATAAAAATAATTTAAATTGACCATTTATATGCTGTTGACTTATTTTAAGACAAAAATAAACAAAACTAGGCATATTCTAAAAACAAATAAATAAGCCTAGCGAGTAAATAAACTTAGCATATAAAAACTCGCGTTATAGTTACATACCTCAAAATTTGGTTCCTACTGTACATAACCAAAACCAGAACGTCCTTGGTCGCGCACAGTCCCAAACCAGAACAAAACGGGACACATCTGATCTGGAATTAGTCGGAACGGGACTGAACGAGACACATCTGGAACTGAGTCGGAACAAGACTGAACGGGACACATCTGGAACTGAGTCGGAACATGACTGGTTGGGACGAGTCGGAACAGGGACTGGTTGGGTTTACATTTTCCTCGGAGAGTGAACGAAACGTTTTCGTGAGAATTCACTTTCGGAGAATTCACACGGATCGTGACATGATGAATCACAAAGATTAAACATGTACAAATATATATAAAAAAATGTAATCAATCATGGCAAAACAAGTATTAAATATAATCAATCTCCGTTTGATTTTTTTTTTTTTTCTTACGATGCATTGACTTATTGGCTTGAATCCAAATTAGAAAAATGGTAAAACAAGTATCATGGCATAAACATTACCAATATTATATTATAAAATATAATCAATCCGTTGATTAGTTATGGGATTTGGCAAAATCGATCAAAATAAAAATAAATATGAGAAAGTAGATCCAACTTATCTTCTTTTTTTTTTGATTCCAGCGATTTCCTTGATGTAAATCCAGACCCAACTTTTTGATTCAAACAACTTGTGTTTATCATCCATTTAGGAGAAAAAATAAAATAAAAATCAATCACTCTGCGGTATAGCATCGGGCATGATAACGTATTGTAGTGGAATAGCAGAGAAGGAGAAAGAGGCAGAATTCTATATTGATAATAGTTACTAGGGTTACATATATATTGTATACTCTACATACATGAAGAAAGGGAAACCAAAGGACTCCCATCTTGGACCGCACATCCATGGGCATGGGCCCTTTAACAGAAAACAATTTTTGTCCCACCATCTTTTTGTTAGAGCATCTCCAATAGCGGGGGTTAAAAATCCTACGTGGAATTTTTTTTAAGACCCTTATCTAGGAGGATTTGCACATATAATAAATGTAGGACCCCATGACTAATAAACCATCTCCAATAGTTTGATCCTTAAAAAACCTTATGTGATGAAATCTTAACCGTTTAATTGCATTTTAATTAATTATTAAAAATAAAAAATATGATGTGGAGGTCATTCCAGAGGTCAAGATAAGACTTTCTTCAAAACCTTCAAAATTAGTATTTCATCCCTCCTGTTTTGTAGGACCTACTGTTGGAGATGGATTTAGTTAAAATGAAGGTCTGAAATCCTATGCGTCACTAAAAAATAAATCTTCCACCTTCTATTGGAGATGCTTTTATAGTGTGGTCCCGAGTAAACACCATAGGGGTGCTGTTGTCGTACCGTGATATGGCGAATTTGAGCTTTTCATTGTGAACACCATTTTGTTTCTTTTCTAATACCGGTGATCAGATTTGCTCGTACTTTCGTTTTTTTTAACAGTCCCATAGCAGCGGTGTTTGGTTTTTTTTCGGTCGGCCCTCCCCACCGTGGCAGCGGTGTTCTAGTATATGATATTTGTACGGTTTACAAGCTTTATTCTAATTAGAATCAACCTTAACATCGATTGAGGAGCATATATTCTTCGTTATCACGTTTTTAATTAATTTGTTACGCAGGTTTTGGTTTTACTCGACTATACTATCTAGTCATAAAATTTGATTGCTTACGTTTGAGTAATATCTAAGCATTTTTTTTTGAACATATTTTTCTGCGTGGAACGATTTTTCTATTCACGTTGAAGAAATGATCGAGCTAGCCTGTCACCGACGCAAATGAGGAGCTACCTTGGCTTGAAGAACATATTCTCTTATGCCAAAAGTTATTCCAGTCAACAAACAAGAGGTTTCTTAGCATTTTGTAATTCCTTTCTTTCGTAATGCATTGGTATGTTTCATAGTAAAAAAAAAAAAAACTAACTAGCGGATCAAGTGGCCAACGCCGCTGAAAGACTACATATTTCCAATTTTTCTACTTTGGTTATGCTATGGACTTTTCCCCTTTATCAGCAGATTATCTCAGAGCAACGGTTCGTTTGTCGCAACCAATGTCGACAATGTATTATTATAAACTTGCTCAACATATATTATTTTTATTTGCAAAGGCAAACAACTAACTAGCGGATTCGGTGGCCAACGCCGCTGAAAGACTACATATTTCCAATTTTTCTACTTTGGTTATGCTATGGACTTTTTCCCTTTATCAACAGATTATCTCAAAGCAACGGTTAGTTTGTCGCAACCAATGTCGACAATGTATTATTATAAACTTGCTCAACATATATTATTTTTCCATTGTATGTAAAGCTCAGACTTCTTTTTTTTTTTTTTTTTTTTTTTTTTTTGCTAGTGTAGTTCAATATATCCATCGAAAAATAATACTTAAATGAACAATTTCAAGTGTGAAATGAAAATCATGATGTAAGCTTTATATTTATACAAAGGCATCACTCATGAGACATTGCGGAAAGCAAAACTTAGGAGAAAACCATGAAAGAGAAGCAATCGTACAAAAAAAAAATATTGAAATTTCAGTAACAAAGATCAACAATACTCAGGAAAATAACGAAACTCTTTCAATTCAACTCTACTCAAATAACCAATTTCAAAACCACAGATCACTTCATGAATCTCACACAACAAACATTGATGAAACATGGATTAAAACTAAAAATTCAAAAACAAGAACAACTACTACCCACTCATACCCAACCCCTACAATCCCAGTCTCCATTAAACAACTACACAGAAATCACCTAAGATTCAGAAACTTTTTCCTTTGGAAGAGGAAAGCCAAAATCAAAGTTCCTCAAGCCCTTCTACCTCTCTTATGTGACTTTGAACCCGATGCCCCAAATGCACCTTTCTTCACTGCTTTTCCATCCTTTTCCTCCAAATCCCCTTCCCCTTTGCTACCCTTTCCTGTATCCCTGGTGTTTGAAGAGCTGTCGGATTCCAAATCTATAACCCTCTTCTCACCTCTGATGTAACAAAAGTTGGCCATGGCACTGGAAAAATGACTCCATCAGAGCATGCAAGCATGTAAATCTCCTCCGCAGGCAACCATGTCTTAAAAATAGGAATTGTGTATCGGGGTTTATGGACATATGTATATCTTGGTTTCTTGCCTCCTGCCATCTCTTTCTTCCTGCAACCTTTTTACTGTGAAAGTATTTTATCTTTGATATGTGATCATGTTTTTGTAAAGTTCTTCAAAATCCTTTTTATAGACATTCATTTGAAAGTGCATTTAAGTTATTCAGTTAATTTGATCCCAAAATTGGTTAAAATTTCTTTTGTATTTCTTACATTCATGTCCCCTGGAAACTTTTATGTTGAAGAAAAAAGCGTTTTGAATCAATATACTAATGAGTCTGTTGATTTTCCAATGCTTTCAGGCGGTAAATTATCTCCGATGGCCATCTTCTTCCGGGCTCTCATTAAGTCTCTCCGGTTTCCTATGGATTTGGACCTTGGGATATGGGTTAGCCCTGTCACTATCCTCCTACCTTGTCGCCTACCCTCAAGTACATGGTCTCAAACATTCTAAGTATAACACCAAAAAAACTAAGCCTTGGAGACAAAGAAACTTTTGAATTTTTTTTCTCTCTCAATTTGACCAATAATTGCATTACACTCCAAAGTGCATTAACTACAAACATCAGCTTTTGGCTTACCAAAGTACTACCTCCTCACCCTTATCCCTCATTTGTCTCTTACCTTTTCAAGTCGCTCCACACCTATTCTCCACATACAGAAGGAATTCAAAGAATCTTAGTACTTTTTTGTCAGCAGTCACGGGGACTAGTCTGTAGCCTCTCTTTAATTACCACCTCTACAAACCTCACGCACCAAACCCAAAATTTCACCCACTCTGGAGAGTATCCTTTACTTTCTCTCTACAGAAGAAAAGGAAAAAACTAAAACTAAACACACAAACTCAACACTTGAATACTTCGGTTTTAGTTTCCATAAAGTTTACACCATGGCATCAACTTCGGTGCTTATACTTTGTTGAAGAAATAACTCAAGCTATGCAATCCATTTAGATTATACATGATCCTCTACGTCAAGTTGTTTTTTAAGCAGGGATTCTCTAAAGCCAAGACCAACACAAGATGATAAATGGAGTACAGTTGGAAAACTTCATGGCACCATACTTATCAACCACCAAGATGCTCAAAACTATGCAAGGAAATACTGGAATCTTAAAAAAGAGGTAATTGTCACTCCTTTTAACAAGAAGAAAAACTTTTTCCACTTCAGATTTCACCATGCAGCAGGCATTCTTCTTGTTAAGTATCCAAAGCCTTGGCTGATCCATGAAGAGATCCTATCTATCATCCAAATTCCGTTTGAAGGAGTGAGCAAAATAAGAGATGAAGAGAGTTCCAAATGAATACATAACTTTCAGTGCTCTAGAAGGAATAATAAAACCAGCTGGAAAGATGGTGTTGTTCAAAGATCCATATGGAAGAGATTATTATGAAAAATAATGTTGAAGTTATGGCTGATATTGATGTTACTCATATCCTTCCTTTTGGTACTGAATGTGTTGTTGATGGAGTTAAAGTTTGGATTGAGTTCTCTTACTCTCTCCACCCTTTCAAGATGTGTCAGTTTTGTAGAACTCTAGATCACTCCAAGAGTAGCTGCACTCCTAGCTGCAAAACTTTCTTTGAAGACAACCCATCTTATCAACCCAGCTTTCAATATTCAAAACCTTGAAATCAATGAAAGCTCAACTCATGCAACACCTCGACCTCCTAATAAAGCCGTAACCTTGAGTATCACTGCAAATCCTTTTGCTTTGCTAGCTTTGGAGCCTCAACAGTTAGAGTCAGAAACAATGCCAAACATAAAGTCCATAGGAAATACTATCCAAAGTCCTCATCAACAAGTTTCTCTTCCTGTGCATGCTTTTATAGGAGTTTCAAAGTCATTTGCCAAGCTACAAAACTCGGATCTTCATCGTGTAACTGCAAATAACAAGTCTATTATGTTACAGACAAGCAATATTGAAAATTACTCTTACAATCCGTTCCAAAACCGGGTCAACTCACCTCCTGCCTCTAAACGAGTTGTGACCATGAGCCCAATTACCCTCCCGGTTTTGGCCCAAATCCAAAATTCTCTAAAACTCCTTCGAGTAAAAACACTGCTACTTCTACTAAATCTAGAAAATGGAAAAGAGAGGAACATCAGAAAAAATCCTCTCAAACCCTAAATAAGCCAATTGCTTCTAACTCTTCTCCAGTGGTAGGGGGAAAATAAAGGAGTATCCTTCTCCTTACTCAAACCAGAAAAAACCTAATTCTGATTTCAATTCTTCTCAAAACCCTATGTTATGGTCCCCATCTATCCCAAGCCAATCTGAAAACCAAACATTGAGCTTCATAATTCCTAAGTGTATCAAGGGCAAAAAACCCATTAAGTCACAAAAGGCGGGCAAAGGAACAATGGTGGGAACTACTGGAAAAGAGCAAGGAATTAAGATGGCTGTAGGAGGTAATTCTTCGTCTGCAAAGCATTTGGATACCAACTCAAACCAGGTTTTTCTTCCAATTATCTTCTCTTATTTACTGATTTACAACCATGATGAAAACAGTTACAATTTACAAATAGTTTTTATATGGTATGGATGTAGAACTCTTAATTTCTTAAACTTTGGGTATCCTGATGTGTCTTACTTTTGGCAATTTGTTAGAATCTTATCTTGGAACTGTCAAGGATTTGGCCAATCTCACACTAGACAACAATTGTAAAAACTAGTTAATTCTCATTAGCCTAATATTCTTTTTCTATATGAAACTAAACAAATGCATCATTTTGTCGAAAAAACTCTGCATGACTTCCTTTTTTACAATATGATCTGTCAAAACCCTGTTGGTTTAGCTGGTGGCCTTGCTGTAGCCTGAGATAATTCTACTAAACTTATTGTCCTGTATAAAGATGATAATCAGATAAATTGCTCTGTGTGGGATGAAAAATATAAAATTGAATGGGTTTTAACTTGTATGTACGGTAGTCCGTATAAAGATAATAGAAAGGATGAGTCTTGGTAGTATGTTCTTCAAATGGGTGAGAATATGAGCAAGCCCTGGTTGGTCTTAGGAGACCTCAATGTCATTCTCAGTCAGGATGAGAAAATAGGTGGAAACCAAGCTAGAGGAGCTGATATTAGAAAATTTAATTCTCTTTTTAATCAAATAGGTCTTAAAGACTTAGGATTCATCGGCTTCCCTTACACTTGGTCCAACCAGCAAAGTGGTTCTGATCTTATTGAAGAACGTTTAGATAGAGGTATGGCTAATGGGTTCTGGTTAACCCATTTACCAATTCCACTGTTCGACATTTAAACCATTTTGGCTCTGATCACTCGTCAATTCTGATGAGTACCGACATTCCTTGTCAGGAGGGTTTCAACCCTTCAAATTTTTTGGGCTACACCACAATGAACAAAAGTGCAGGGATATTATCAAAACCTAGTGGGAAACTAGGATTTATGGGTCTCGTGCTTATATTTTAGTTAATAGACCATCTATTGTCAAGAAAGAAGAGAGTCTTTGGAATCGTAATGACTTTGGAAATATCAAAAATAATCTTCTAGGCCTCAATAATAAGCTTGACCTCTTAATGTCTGACCCTAACATTAGACTCAAGGATAAAAACATCATTGAAACTAAGAGTGATATTCAGAAATTGAATGACTATGAGGAAGAGCTCTGGAAAATAAAAGGTAGTGAGAATTTCATAAAACAATGTGGGTGGAGCGGGTGGGCAAAAATACATATTTTGACCCATGCAATATGCGCGTATGCCATGCACCAAGTCCCTTTTCTACACGAATTTATTTTTTGGCGAGTTTTCTTTAGGAAATTAATTCCAAAATTAATTCTTAAGAGTTTTATTTATGGGTAAATTCCTTTTACGTGTTTTACTTGTTTTTGAAGAAAACCAAAACCTAACTTGTTTTGCAAGTATTTCATCATATAAATACAACTCGAAATTATGTTTTTAAAACACACAAGAAGTAATTCTTTGGCGAGTTTTCAAAAATACATATTTTGACCCATGCAATATGCGCGTATGCCATGCACCAAGTCCCTTTTCTACACAGATTTATTTTTTGGCGAGTTTTCTTTAGGAAATTAATTCCAAAATTAATTCTTAAGAGTTTTATTTATGGGTAAATTCCTTTTACGTGTTTTACTTGTTTTTGAAGAAAACCAAAACCTAACTTGTTTTGCAAGTATTTCATCATATAAATACAACTCGAAATTCTGTTTTTAAAACACACAAGAAGTAGTTCTTTGGCGAGTTTTCAAAAGTACATATTTTGACCCATGCAATATGCGCGTATGCCATGCACCAAGTCCCTTTTCTACACGGATTTATTTTTTGGCGAGTTTTCTTTAGGAAATTAATTCCAAAATTAATTCTTAAGAGTTTTATTTATGGTAAATTCCTTTTACGTGTTTTACTTGTTTTTGAAGAAAACCAAAACCTAACTTGTTTTGCAAGTATTTCATCATATAAATACAACTCGAAATTCTGTTTTTAAAACACACAAGAAGTATTTCTTTGGCGAGTTTTCAAAAATACATATTTTAACCCATGCAATATGCGCGTATGCCATGCACCAAGTCCCTTTTCTACACGAATTTATTTTTTGGCGAGTTTTCTTTAGGAAATTAATTCCAAAATTAATTCTTAAGAGTTTTATTATGGGTAAATTCCTTTTACGTGTTTTACTTGTTTTTGAAGAAAACCAAAACCTAACTTGTTTTGCAAGTATTTCATCATATAAATACAACTCGAAATTCTGTTTTTAAAACAAACAAGAAGTAATTCTTTGGCGAGTTTTCAAAAATACATATTTTGACCCATGCAATATGCGCGTATGCCATGCACCAAGTCCCTTTTCTACAAGGATTTATTTTTTGGCGAGTTTTCATTAGGAAATTAATTCCAAAATTAATTCTTAAGAGTTTTATTTATGGGTAAATTCCTTTTACGTGTTTTACTTGTTTTTGAAGAAAACCAAAACCTAACTTGTTTTGCAAGTATTTCATCATATAAATACAACTCGAAATTCTGTTTTTAAAACACACAAGAAGTATTTCTTTGGCGAGTTTTCAAAAATACATATTTTGACCCATGCAATATGCGCGTATGCCATGCACCAAGTCCCTTTTCTACACGGATTTATTTTTTGGCGAGTTTTGTTTAGGAAATTAATTCCAAAATTAATTCTTAAGAGTTTTATTTATGGGTAAATTCCTTTTACGTGTTTTACTTGTTTTTGAAGAAAACCAAAACCTAACTTGTTTTGCAAGTATTTCATCATATAAATACAACTCGAAATTCTGTTTTTAAAACACACAAGAAGTAATTCTTTGTCGAGTTTTCAAAAATACATATTTTGACCCATGCAATATGCGCGTATGCCATGCACCAAGTCCCTTTTCTACACGGATTTATTTTTTGGCGAGTTTTCTTTAGGAAATTAATTCCAAAATTAATTCTTAAGAGTTTTATTTATGGGTAAATTCCTTTTACGTGTTTTACTTGTTTTTGAAGAAAACCAAAACCTAACTTGTTTTGCAAGTATTTAATCATATAAATACAACTCGAAATTCTGTTTTTAAAACACACAAGAAGTAATTCTTTGGCGAGTTTTCAAAAATACATATTTTGACCAATGTAATATGCGCGTATGCCATGCACCAAGTCCCTTTTCTACACGGATTTATTTTTTGGCGAGTTTTCTTTAGAAAATTAATTAATTCCTATTTATGGTTAAATTCCTTTTACGTATTTTACTTGTTTTTGAAGAAAACCAAAACCTAACTTGTTTTGCAAGTATTTCATCATATAAATATAACTCGAAATTCTGTTTTTAAAACACACAAGAAGTAATTCTTTTTAATTATCTTCTTCCTTTGTTTGTGCGGCGTTTTACTTTCCATCCCCGTTGCTGAGTTTGAAGAGAGGGTAACTTGCGTTGTGCTAACTCAAGTTATATCGGGAAGTCTTATCCTGGACACATCTTCGCTGTGAGGGGTTTAGCATTACTCAACTCGAGTATACCCATGAACTAATGTGTTAAGGACAACTTGTTGAACCTGTAATTCTGCCCTCGTCAAGTTATTTCGGTAGAGTTGTTTCGCATTAGTTCTTTACATATTATTTTGATACATCTAACGTGTTGTTCATTGTTGCAAGATTCCAACACAAATTGCTAATTGTCTGAATTTACACTTTGAAACTATGTTAACTACCTTAGCTCCTGTTATTAACTATGATATTGTTAAAATTGTTCATTCTTCTATAAGTGATTCTGAAAATATCAAGCTAATGGATTCTCCTTATGAGGCTGAGATCCATGATGCTTTGTTTGGCATGCTTCCCAACTACAGCCCTGGACCTGATGGTTTTTCCTGCTTGTTTTTTTTTTTCAAAAAAATTGGGCCGTTGTTAAAAAAGATATTATAGACACTGTTAAGGCTTTCTTTCAAAGTGGGCATATGCTCACTCAACTAAATCAGATATAAGATTCAGAAATTCCTAAAGTCCAACACCCAGCTGGTCCAGGTGATTACAGGCCCATAAGTCTCTATAATATAACCTATAAAATTATCTCTAAAGTCATTGCTAATGTACTAAAACCCTTTCTTGACGATTGATATCCCCATATCAATCATTGTCAATCAAGTAAAGACTTATCTCAAACAACATTCTTGTTGCTCATGAGATAATACATGCATGCTATGAGAAAGAAAAGAAAGAGTAAAACTGATTTTATGGGGCTAAAAATCGACATGTCCAAGGCTTTCGATAGGGTTGAATGGGATTTTCTCATTGCAATTCTACGAAAAATGGGCTTCCGTGATGGTTGGTGCAACCTTATCTTCCAATGAATTAGTACTAGTAGCTTATTAATGGTGTGCCTTGCAAACCTTCTAAGCCATCTAGAGGATTACGCCAAGGGGATCGACCCTCTGTCCCCTTATCTGTTCATTCTATGCATGGAATCCTTCTCTAGAATACTTTTTGATGCTGAAAGTAAAGGCCTTAACTCTGGTTTTAAAATAAACAAAAACTTCCCTTCTATCAGTCATTTGTTGTTCGTTGATGACTGTTTGATTTTTTCCAAAGCTAATACTACTCAAAGTAAAAATCTGTTGAAACTCTTAGAAGATTATGGTAGCACTTCGGGTCATATGATAAAATTTTTCAAATCTGGTATTTTCTTCACTCCTCATATCTTCAATAGTCTTGGTAGAGAAATCATAAACATTCTTCAAGTGAAAAAAATCAGGTTAGATGATAAATATCTAGGTGGCCCTTTATTTACAAATAAGTCAAAAATTGCTTGTTTTGATAGCTTAACTGTTAACATGGGAAGTCGTCTTAAAGGGTGGAAAAGTGAGTCTATGTCTCCTCCGGGCAGAGGAATCATGGCTAAAACTGTTCTTGAATCTTTGCCTGTTTATAGTATGTCTACGTTTATCCTGCCTAAAACTAGTACAAAAAGAATTGTGAATACTATACGTGATTTCTGGTGGGGCAAACTGGGCCCTAAGAAAGGAATGTACATAAAAGGATGGAGAGGTCTTTGTAAAAGTAAGGAAAAATGTGGAAATGGGTTAAAAAAGTTGACTTAATGAACCAGTCTTTCATTGCCAAGAATGGTTGGAGGCTTTTCCACCAACCTAACTCTATTTTTTTTCCAAAACTATGAAAGGGAGATACTTCCCTCACACTAACCCGTTTCACGCTACCTGTAATGACGGTTCCTCTTGGACCTGGAAGGGTGTTCACAAAGGTCTCATGATTCTCAAAGATTTTAGCATATGGGAAATAGGAAACGGTACCTCTGTTCACATCTGGAATGATAGTTGGATACCAGATGAAGAAGGAAAACCTATTAGGCTCTTAGGATTTGAAGATAACTCTAGCTTTAGAATGGTGCATGAGCTAATGAATGAAACTGGTTGGAATATGCAGGTTCTAAATCAAATTTTCGAATGAAATATCATTGTTAAAATTCTTACTATCTCTCCCAATAGAACTAAAGATGACACTCTTAGATGGATTGATAATAAACAAGGATATTTTACTAGTAAAGCACTGTATAATCTCCTGGATAAAAAAGACTCTCAGCCAACTGACTTGCTTGCTAAGAAAATCCGGAGTCTAGATGTCATTCCTAGAATTCAGTTCTTTATATGGAAGATGAAGAATGATATGCTGCCTTATAGTGGTCATCTAGGTAGGTATATGGGTTATATTGACCCTATCTGCACCATGTGCAAGAACTGCATTGAAACTGGAGAAATTCTTTGATGTACAGTAATTTTGCCAAAGCTGTCTGGGCCCATTGCTCCATTAATTTAGAAACTGCTAAAAATAGTTTTAATAAACCGTCTGACTGGTGCTTTAGATGGTTCTCTACCAGGCACACTGATATTCATTGGGGTCCCTGGGCTTGTGTTTGTGCGACATCTGTTGGTTCATTTGGAAGGGGAGGTGTGACAATGTTTTTGAAAGAACCAATCCTTGTCCTAAAAATACTGCTAACCAAATTATTAGCCATCAAAACTCTGGCCTGGTGCTTAAGCAAAACTCTATTTGCAGACTGAATAATAGACTGATGGAATCTCATGTCCAAAGTCCCAACTTGCATATCTACTTTGCTTACATGACTGTTATAAAAAATGTCACAGGACTAACAGACATTGGTGTTTGCATATTAGGTACCTCTGGAGAAATTTTTGGTAGGAGAACCAGGTGCATCAGAGCCCATGAAAGAGAAGAAGGGGAGTGCATAGCTGCCAAGGAAGCTGTAGATTGGGCCACCTAACTCAATTGCAGAAAGTTCAATCTTCTGGGATGCAACAAGAACATCACAACAACACTGCAAGGAGGAACTTGGAATACTAGTTGGAGGACAAATGAAAGAATAGACCAAATCATTTTGAATCTCACCTCTTTTGACAAAGCTTTTTGTAAAACTATTAAAGTAGAAACTTTCCTGATCTTAAAAAATTAGCTACTTTAGGCAAAAACAACAATCAAAGTCCTTGGCGTGCACCTACTCTTCAAACTCTTTGTCAATAATTTTACTCTTTATCTATAAAATAAAAAAGGCATCACTCATCAGAGCTGCCTTTCCTCTACAAAGAATAGTTACACTTGCATCGTACACACACCTCTACACGCGAGCAACTATTTTCATAGGATCACAGCTGTTGCGGAAGCTCCAAAACTTGGAATCAGTCACAAACCAAAAGTAGGTGTGCATGGGTCTGGCCCACTGCCGCACTCTGTTGGTTAGGCATACCGT
Source organism: Papaver armeniacum (assembly GCA_023531295.1). Classification (NCBI taxonomy): domain Eukaryota; kingdom Viridiplantae; phylum Streptophyta; class Magnoliopsida; order Ranunculales; family Papaveraceae; genus Papaver; species Papaver armeniacum. Next base: position 28,568 of record JAJJWW010011686.1, on the reverse strand, counting down.
AGACATATCGCAACTGTATGTTATGCATAATTTTAGTTCAAATATCTGTTACAGTAATACCTAATAATGCCTGATTACCAAATGTGTAATAAGTTCTTAAGTTAATATAGGTTAGAAAAGTATGTAATTACCTTATCGATTTCTTATATAAGTAGGAATTACCTATAGGTACTAGTTTAGTGATACTAGTTAGTGGCAGGTCCACCCATCAAAGCCCAGTAACCGGAGGTCCATAATTAAAAGAAAGAAGAAAAATGGACCCAATTTTTTATCACTTGGTCCTGTACACGTGCGAAACTAGGAAGATATTTTCGGTAAATGTCTAGATTACCCTTCATACATAATAATGATAAGACTAAATCATTCACAGTCATTTTCATTTTTATTTTCATCTTCTCTTTCCACGACTCGAGCTCTGCGTTGAAGATCGAAGAAACTCCATTTGAAAGCATCACCGACGAGTTTTATTGAATGAATCATCAATAAAATCCAACAAATAAGATAAGTTATTGGTTAGATCGGTCGTTTGTGTTTGTTTTTATGAATCTTGTTCGTATTTATTCAGTTATTTGTTAGATTATTAAGTTTTTAGCTTATTTTAGCTTTCGATCGGATTGTTTTTCTGTTTTCTTTTCAAAATCAGGTTTGTTTGCACTTTCAGGTCGTATTATCCAGCAGTACATATATGACATACTCATTTGCACTTTCAGATCGTATTATCCAGCAGTACATATCTGGCATACTCATAGAAACTGTTCTTAGATTCTGTTTCTTTCATAGTTTTCTCACTTTTTTTAGTTTGATCCATCAGTCCGTATATGAAATACCGTATTATGTTCTTCGATTCTGTTGTTTCTCATAGATCCTTAATTATTCTTGTCATGCAGTTGATTTGTAGTTCATGAATCTGCAGTACATATATGAAAGACTCATTGAAACTGCTCATAGATTCTGTTTCTTGCATAGATCTCTCACCACTTTTAGTTTGACCCATCAGTACGTATGTGAAATACCGTATTATGTGCTTCGATTATGTTGTTTTTCTTAGATTCTTAATTATTCTTGTCATGCAGTTGATTTGTAGGTCATGAATCTGCAGTACATATATGAAATACTCATTGAAACTGCTCCTAGATTATGTTTCTTTCATAGATCTCTCACCACTTTTAGTTTGACCCATCAGTACGTATGTGAAATACTGTGTTTTAATTTTGTTACATCTTTGTCACATTCGCAGGTTCAAAAAATGTCTGATACAGAGAGTTCTAATCAGAAACTATATAGTGACATACTCATTGTTTCTGGATAGGATTTGGTCTTCTATTTCCATCAGAAACTATATAAGTTGTAGCACTATGGAGGTTCCATCTTGTTCTTCGTATACAATGGTCACTTAACACGCTTCTCTATTACTTGTTTTTGACATACAATTGATTTTTGGATTACAAATCTTCAGTACATATATGACATACTGAAAAATATTGCTTTGATTTTGCTATTTTTTATAGTTTTTATCACTCTTTTTTTTGTTTGGTCTAGAAGTAACTAGTGAGGATGCCGAAGTATCTATCAGTTGTTGTTAGTAAAAAAAAAAAAAAAAATTGACACCCAAGCTGCATCTGACTTGTAGTGATCTCTAGCACCATCAAAGTATGTCTTCATGGTCTTCATGTCTTTGTATGTATGGCTAGTCTCGAAGTATGTCTATATGGTCTCCAAGTCTGTTATGAAGTTGTAAGCATTCCAGCGGATATCTACTCAAATATGTAACTAGTGTATCGAATATGTACTCGAATTTCTAAGCAGTGCAGCAGATATGTACTCAATTTTGTAAGTGGTGCAACCGATATGTACTCTAAAATTTTGAGTGCAGCTTTTATACATCAATGAATTTGAGTGTTGTTTTTATGATCTTTTTTTTCTCGCATTTTTATGAACTGAGATTATAACAAAAAAATATTTTATCCCAACAATTGCAGGTACGCTAGCAATCAGATATATACATAAAGGGTCCAAGACTATAACAAAAAAAAAAAAAAAAAAAGAAAAAAAAAAGAAAAAAAAAATTAAACATAAAACTAGATCTTCCACTCCAATGCGACCAACACCAAGACCACCACCGCCACTTTTAAACTATGTCTCCCTACACCACTACATGTGGATCATATTGTAAAAGTTAGTTTCATGTCAAAATGAGTAATTAAGCAACGGAAACCATCATATATGCACTAGAGGATCATATTAGTCAAAACAAACTAAATTTTAAAGTATAACATATATGTACTGCTGATTTATACTGTCAAAAGCGAAAGAAACCATCATATACGCACCCGCCAGTCATATTAGTCAAAGTAAACTATAATTTTACATTACAACATATAACTTCTACTGTCAAAAGCAAAATAAACTATCATATATGCACCCGCAGGTCCTATTAGTCCAAATAAACTAGAATTTTCCGGTACAACATATACGTACTGTTGATTTCTACTTTCAAAAGTAAAAGAAACAATCGTATATGTCATACTCATTTTGCACTTTCTAGTTTATAAAGTCATTCGGTTTTAATATGATAGTTTTGTTTTGGTTTGTTAAGTTTTTTATGATCCTATACTGTTTTGGGAATCAGAAAAAAGTGCAATGAGTATGTCACTATATACCTTGGGTTGTGTTGTGTTTTGTTTTGGGTTGTTAAGGCTATTCCATTCATCATTTTTTCAGTTACGTACTAGTGAATTTACCTCCTATAACACAAAATACAAACTTCATGTTACTTATGATGATTATTCAAGCCTTTTCATCAGTATTAGACATATGCACTGGTGAATCTATTTTACAGAAAACAAAAAATAGAAACCCCATGTCACTTATGATGGTTATTCAAGCATCTTTCATCAGTTTTTCAGTTATGTACTGGTGAATCTATCTTCAAGAACACAAAATGAAAATCGCATGTTGCTTATGATATTTATTCAAGCACTTTCATCAGTATTTGACATATATATACTGGTGGATCTATGTTACATAAAACTTAAAACGGAAACCTTATGTCACTTATAATGGTTATTGAAGCATTTTTCATCAGTTTTTCAGTTATGTACTGGTGAATCTATCTCCAAGAACAAAAAAAATACAAATTGCATGTTACTCATGATGATTAATCAAGCACTTTCATTAGTATTGGACATATGCAATTTGTGGATCTACGTTCTGAAAACTAAAAACACAAACCTCATGTCACTTGTGTTGGTTATTCCAACACTTTTCATCAGTTTTTCAGTTATGTACTGGTGAATCTATCTCCTAGAACAATATCGAACTACTGATTTGAACGGTCAAAAGCAAAACAAACTATCTCATATGCACCGATGTAGCAAAAAACTAGGGTTTTGTCAGTACATCAGATATGTGTACTCATTGATTCATACCTTTTCAACTACTTTTTCAAATGAGATGTATATGTAGATCTCTTCTCCAACTTCTCAAATCAGTACATCTAGGTCATATATTGTGTTTTTTTATCATATATGTAGATAAAGTAGGTTTTTGGTGATTTTCGTATGGTTTCTTTTCATTTTTGATGCATGTTTTTATGGTTTCGTACGATCTTAACGTTATCATCGTCTAATGGTGATCTGATTTTTTGGTTTCCTTTGATGATTTGAAGAACGAAGAGTAGAGAAGAAAAATAAAGAGAGAGGAAGAAAGAGAAAGAAAAAATCTCTTTACTTGATTTTTTGGTACGGGAAAGAGAAACCGTAATAAGGTGGTGGAGTTCACACGTGAGTGGTGTTGGGGTAATGTGGACATTTTGCTTGTTTCAAATAATTATGGACCTAGTGATAAGTCTAAAATCCGGTTGGACCCTAGTATAACTAACTTAATGGGCTTTGGACCAACCAGCAAATTTTCCTTCTTATAATGTGGGAATTAAATAAATACCCTTTCTTTTCATGGGTTTTCAAAAACACCCTTAAGAACTTTATAAATACCCCTAAAGGGTATATTTTAAGTTTTTAGGGTATAGTTTTTGACACATCTAAGATTATATTAAGTCAATTCAACCTCCGTAGGAGGTTGGGTTGACGTTTTCACGCGTCAAGAACATACTAGTTCATTTTCATTATCCAAAAAAGTACTAGTTCATTTTCATTATCCACTTAAAATAACCTCTTAGGGGTATTTATGAAGACCTTGAAAAGGAGGGGTATTTAATTAATGTTCCCTAACTTAATTGTGTTGGACGTCTTAATTTGTGTGCCGGTGTTTCTCAGCAACCAGTCAACTCAAGTGTTCAAAATGTAAATCCTTTATCTAATTATGCACATTGATCGTGAAAAAACAGGTGAATGAGATTACGAGGACATTAGACGTGGTCAAGTTGACATTAACAACACCTTGCAGTTCTAAATGACGATGTATCCAATATCTCTCTAGCACATATATTATACAGAAGTAAAAGCATTTGGTGTAGATACGTATCGAATCTACCATCTAAGTTCAAAAATCCCCACCGTCAAGACTTTGCAATTTGCAAACGCATTAGACTTTACTTATTCAAACGAATTAAAAAAGGGGAAGGATCCGTTTACATGGTTATAATGACATAATCCGTTGACATGGTTCTCATTTTCTCTACCAAACCCAACCGGCAATGAATTTAAAGCTAATATTTTGGTGACATGTTCGTCATATAAAACTCTACATTCCTACCAAAAATAAGAGTATTCCGAAATACGAAACTTTACCATCCACAAATTTTAATTTCAACCGTTAATTTTCGACGGTTGATATTCAAAATGGTAGATGGTGGTCTTATACATTTCGGAATGCTCTCATTTTTGGTGGGAGTGTAGAAACTTATAAAAAGAACATGTCATCAAAAAATTAGCTTCAAATTCATTTCCGATTGGGTTTGGTAAAAAAAATGACACTAAAATATCAAGATTATGTCATTATAACCATGTCAACGGATCCTACCCCATTAAAAAAATGTATATGTCTTGACAATGTACTATCATAGTTTGACAGTGGTGGTGGGTGATGTCATAGTAGTAAATCATTGACACTGTCACTCTCTCGCCAGATGATTAGTTTTACTCTCATTTTTCAACATTAGCATGTAAGCACGACTTGGTACAACTTCCTAATTATAGTTTGTTTTTTCTTTATTCGGTAAACCCTTATTGGAGCTCTAGAATATGCCGTTTGAACTTTGAATACTGTTTATTTTTTAATTGGTATGTAAAACTTTTTTCGTGTTAGTTTTGTCATGTCCCCCACCACTTGTATTTGTTTGCAAGATCACTCGGCATGTTTTAGACCAGCTCTCTCATTCTAAGTTGGAAAATGCACTTTAGTTGTTAAAATATATAAATCCCATGTGAAATGCGCATTAAAAGTCAACTTCGCTTAGTTTTACGCCGGTTTTGGGTTAATTTGTCCCTTTGTCTCATATGCTTATCTCAGCTCAAAGCAAACAATTCATTGCTTATATCGGAAGAATCAAAAGAGATGTACTCTTATTTATCAACTTTCTTAACCTCTTTTCTACGTTGATCTGGGGCTTTCCTTATCGAACCGTACGGTTAATTATTCTGCATTATGTAGCAGTACTTGAAGAAAATTAATAGTCACTCTCAAGTTGGTCACAAACCATTATCAGTAACATATATATATATATATATATATCTGAAACAAGAGATATATAATAGAGAAGAGAGAGGGGAGGAGGAAGAGGAAGAGATCTAGCGAGAGATATGAAGTTTGAGAAAGAGTTATGGTCGCATATGGTGCCAGAATGGCAAGCAGCTTACATGGACTATACATCTCTCAAAGCCATACTTGAAGATTTCAAACTTTTTAAACTCAGGAACCCACACCAAAATGAGGAAGATCATCATCATAACGGTGGAGTTGCTGGAGTGTATAGAACATTCAGTGGTCTGTTAATTGCTCGTAGTATCCCCAGCGTCACCAACTCCTCTAAAGTCACCACTTCCACTTCTAACTTATCACCTCCTGCTACTACAACGACTACGACGAACCGCCATCACCATCACCATCATCATGGAATATTTCACCATGAAGAGCCAACCATTTTAGTGCACCGTGTGGCGCACCGGCAAACTGATCACGACTTAGAACATGGGGGACCCGATGCTCATCATGAAAATTTTGAGACGAAGTTGTTGAAGCCAGATGAATTAGGAGGAGAATTTGAATTAGCATTCTTCAGAAGACTTGATGAGGAATTTAACAAAGTTAATAACTTTTATAGAGATAAAGTTGATCAGGTTATGAATGAAGCTGCTGTGTTGACTAAACAAATGGATGCTTTGGTTGCTTTTAGGGTTAAAGTTGAGCATCCCGAATCTGATCAAGGGAAGTTTGAGCAGCTCTGCAGGGAGATTGCTAAATCTGCTTCTGCCTTCTCCTTCCTTTCACCAGTCTCCAGTAAAACTGGTATGGAATCCTATATACCTGATTACTACTTCTTATTCATTGCCTTCGTATAATGTGCATACGTGCTCGCTGCTCACCAATTAGTATAGAGCTCCGGCCTTATAAAAATCACCCGCCTAGTTCCATAAACAAACCAGACTGACTCCTAGTTTTATGTATTACGGTTCTCATCTTAGGGGGCCTGCGGCTGCGGATGTAGTGGCCGCAAAAATAAATAAATTGAGTGGCTTTAACCTAGATTGAAAATTCCGACCAACACCTCAAGGTTGCCAGTTAAGTCATTTGAAACCCAACAATCTGAATTTTCCGTTGGGGTGTTGCGACGTGCAACGTTGATTCCATCGGAATTAGTCTTTGCTCGGTAGGGAAGCTCTTTTCATTTTACCACAGCACAGTATCAGCATGTGTCTGGTGCACGTTCTTTTTTGTTTTTTGTTTTTGTTTTTGTTTTTTTTTCTTGATTCCTAATAAGTTTGCTACTTTGCTCACCCAGTTGGTTATGGGCTAACAGTTAATTAACTGCGTCCAGTAACTCCAGTTATAGGTTCCAAAACTGCAATCATTTTCGTCAGATTACAGAATCCGGACAGGAAAAAGAAAAACTCATTAGTCGTTACACGACAAAGACCACCCCCATTAAAAAAAAAAAGTAATTTGAATATAGAGGCCGACAAAAGTCAAAACGTAATTGCATGTCATTTCAATTATGTCAAGAAATTTTTTTCATTTTTTTCACATGGGTAGAAAATCGGGAATAATACACGTCTCCCTGACCCGGCAGCTTAATAGGGAGTAGGTTTAGGGTGGGACCCACCACATTCTCTTTCGGGACAACCTACATGATATAAATCATTTATGGTATTCTATTTAAAATAGTGGTGGTGTCTGGTAATTTATTTGATAAGAGCCTTTACGAAAAATGACTTCTGTGATGGTCTAGCTCTTTGTCGAAGTCCCGACCTCATCTTTCTGGAGGTTAAAACCTGTGGTCTAGCTAAAACGTTTTTCATCTTTTTATAACAAACATGTAGAACTGGCGCATATGGATGCAATTGAAGAAAGCAATGAACGAAGCATTAGCAACCGTGGGAACCGATCAGAAGAAAGTGAGCTAAGCGAAAACGGAGATTGTGTGGATGGTGATCAATCTAATAAACAAGAAACATGTGTAAATGAAGAACCTGACGCATCTATAAACGAAATCCTGAACAGTGTTACGATCAATAAAATCGAAACTCCGGTTTCGACTATCAAAGCAATACTCAACAAGAACAGAAATAATAATGAAGGATTGCGTTTCAACATACAAAATCTAAGGAAAGTTGAAGAACAACTTAAGTCTGCATTTGTGAATTTCTATCACAAACTTCAACTTCTGAAAAACTATAGTTATCTGAACCTCTTAGCATTTTCGAAGACCATGAAGAGATATGACAAGGTATGTTCTGTTTCCCTAATTGTTCAAGCAAACAAGAGAAATTCTCGTTAAGATTAAATATCTGAAATTGATTAATATGATTATGTTACAGATAACTTCACGACATGCATCGAAAATATACTTGAACATGGTGGATAACTCCTACATTGGCAGCTCTGACGATGTAAGCTTTTCTCTCGTATATATCCATTATAATCTCTTAACACTACTAGAATTTTAATAGACTTATCGAGGCATTCTGTTTGTTGAACACAAATCACAGGTTTCTAGGCTCATGGATAGAGTAGAGTCTTCATTCATCAAACACTTCTCTAAGTCAAACCGCGGTAAGGGCATGCACATCTTGAGATCCAAAAAGAAGAAAGAAAGACACTCGACAACATTTTCCTCAGGTAAAAATGGTTTAAATCAAATTACCCATTTGCTTTTAGGCACATGCACACATTTTTGCTAGTAAAGGCACAGAGGTCGCTTAATCTTAACGTTTTATAACTTTTTATTTCAGGCTTCTTTTTCGGTTGTACAATATCGCTTCTAATATGCCTTATTTTGGTCATAAATGTTGGCAAAATCTTTAAGAAGCAGAGCTTTACTCAGTACATGGATACCATGTTTCCTCTCTATAGGTAAGTCATAGCTGACATGTCAAAGTGGACATCTACTTATATACTCCCCGTCCTAAATTAATTGAGTTATTTGTAGTTTGCACAATTATTAAGGCAAGGAGAAAGGGGAGAGTATGTTTAAGTATTTTTTTTTATGATCATACCCTTATGGATAATAACCAGTAACACTTAGAAATGATTTATTTCTTAAACTATACCACGGTTTTTCGTAAATTTTATACCGTTCAAAAGAACTACGTAACGAATATAATTAAACATGTCTATCAAATTATACATATTTCTTATAGTAACAATGATCCAATTAAAAGGGTAATTTAGAAATACCCCCTTGATTAGTGAGATAGCTCAATTACTTGTGGGACAAAATTTAAAACAATTAGCTCAATTAATTTGGAACGGAGGGAGTATTAAATAAGTATTTCAAAGAATGTTTGCATTTAACAACTCATTTTCTTTGAATTCTACCCGCAGTTTATTCGGATTTCTAGTCCTACATATGCTTTTGTATTCAGCGAATATTTACTTTTGGAGGCGTTACCGAGTCAATTATCCATTTATATTTGAATTCAAACAAGGAACGGAGTTGGGATACAGGGAAGTCTTTCTACTAAGTACAATTCTTGCATCACTTGCCAGTGTACTTGCCAACCTAAACCTGGAAATAGATCACACAGCAACCAAGTACAAACCGCTTAAGGAGCTACTTCCTCTAGCATTAGTTTCTGTAAGACATTATATTACCTGACCATTATATATTGATTTGATTCCATTTGTTTACCGATACCTTTTTCATTACCTAGTATTAACTTCTTGATTGATCATTGCAGGCTGTATTACTGATAACATTTTGTCCATTCAACATTGTATTTCGCTCCAGTCGTATCTTTCTGTTAAGAACCACTCTCCATTGTCTTAGTGCTCCTCTCTACAAGGTAAAGAAGGAAGGAAATTTCTATTAATTAGTAAAATATCAGCACTAGAGTAAAGGAGCATTAATAGTTAAGTTTAATTAATGGTTTAGTCTTCTTCTTTTCCCCCCACCGATCGAATAGGTCAGTCTATCAGATTTTATGTTAGCAGATCGGATGAGTAGCCAGGTTCGCTATCTCTCACACAACTTTTTCTAGCATGTGTGCATACATTTCTGTCTTTTAGTTAAAACAACTAGTTAACCAGGTTTGTCTATTGTTCTTTTGTTTATTGTTTCAGGGTCAAGCTCTTAGAAACGTTGCGTTCTACATCTGTTACTATGCTTCGGGTGACTACAAAACGAGGGAAACCAGCTGCAAAACTAACAACGTATACAATTCATTCTATATCATGTTAGGTGCTTTTCCGTTTTGGTTACGTGCATTACAGGTTTGTACCTTAATTTAAATTATGAGAAAGCTACTTTAATTAGACTTACTATTGTTGCTATCTTTATCTCCTCGGTTTTGATTTGAGGGTTCACATGAGTTTATGAAAGAAAAGCATAAATTAAACGCCACGTATATCCTTATGACAACTCGGATTTTTTGGTGCAGTGTTTTCGACGGTACTTTGAAGAGAAAGACCAAACACAAGGATATAATGGGTTCAAATACTTGAGTATTGTCCTGGCCATTCTTATGACAACAGACTTACAGAAAGCACAATACAACAAAGATTGTTGGTACTGGCTTGGATCTGCTCAACCGTTGCAACTATTGTGGCTATATATTGGGATCTTGTTTTGGACTGGGGATTACTACGGAAAAACTCGAAAAACCCTTGGTTGAGAGACAAACTTCTAGTATCATACAAGAGTGTCTACTTTGCAGCCATGGTAATTTAGATATTCTCGGTTATAAAACTTCAACATAATGGATGTGTACGATTAATTATAATATAAGTTCTTGTATTTGATTGCAGGTATCGGATGTGTTTTTGAGATTTGCCTGGCTACAGATAAGTGTTGAACATTCAATTACCTTTCTTACATAAGGAAGCTATGGTTACTGTTGTTGCATGCCTAGAGATCATTCGTCGTGGTGTATGGAATTTCTTCAGGTATTATTTTGGTGTTTCCATAAGTCATGCCACTTACTATGTTGCCGATGAAAACTATGTTTTCTTTTTGTTAGTTTATACTGCCAATAGGTTAAATTTTTTAACTATATTCCCTGATTTTAATTTTACTAATGATATGGTTTTTTAATGATTATTATTAGGATAGAGAATGAACACGTAAACAATGTTGGCAAGTTTCGTGCATTCACAAAAGTGCCTCTTCCTTTCAACTATGATGAGGATGATAAAGATGACTAGCCAATTCCAAAAAAGAAGGGCTTCAATGCCATGATCAAGGGATATTAATATTAACCTCGATAGCAATGTAGAAGTTCAAGAATGGCCAGTTAGGTGACTACCGATCAACAACAATATACGTTTTTTCTCCTTAAAAAAAAAAACAACAAGAACAACAATATACAGTTTGTTTGTATGTTTTCTAGATATACAAAAGATGATCTAATATTTTTTATTTAGCGAAAAAAAAACAAGAATAAAAAAATAAAAAATTCATCAAAGGATGTATATTTAAGAGTATCTGATGATGTTTCCTCACCATCTATGCTTAAAAAAAGAAGAAGTTACTATCCACACGTCCGCCGGGCACCACCAACATACGGACTGTCCTCCAGCCAAATCTAATGCATTATTGGCAGTAGAGTTGCTTTTATTGTTATTTTTTCAATTAGTAGTTGCATGTATTATTTTTCACTCGGGTTTATCCTATGAAGTCAATGAATGATGGTTTGGGGTGCTTTATTAACTTGGCGTCATTAGGGACGACCCTGAAAGAATTAGGAGCGACTAATAAGACAAAATAGGGTCACCCAAACCTAACATTAAGTCATCCCTTATTGGTGATTTTTCGAAATGACAATTATACCCTCCATAATCGGTAAATAAAACTACAATCGGTAGTTTCCCTCTAAAATCGGTAGATGTTAGGATAATCGGAGGTTATTGTGAACATACGTAGTTTGTAAGTTTTGTTATTTTGAAAAAACCTACAATCGGAAGGTATTTAGTTTCCATGTCTCCCGATTATGGAGTTGGACCAAAATTGATATTTGAAAAAATCTTAAGATTTTCGAATGTGGGAACTACCCTACAATCAGAAGGTATTTAGTTACCATGCCTCCCGATTATGAAATTGCCCCAAAATCGATATTTGAAAAAATCTCAAGATTTTCGAATGTGGGAACTACCCTACAATCAGAAGGTATTTAGTTACCATGCCTCCCGATTATGGAGTTGCCCCAAAATCTATATTTGAAAAAATCTCAAGATTTTCGAATGTGGGAACTACCCTACAATCAGAAGGTATTTAGTTACCATGCCTCTCGATTATGGAGTTGCCCCAAAATCGATATTTGAAAAAATCTCAAGTTTTTCGAATGTGGGAACTACCCTACAATCGGTAGCTTATGAAGTTCACCTAATCTACCGATTTTAAACCCCAAGTCAATCGGTAGACAATGATAAAATGTTGTGTCCAATTATAAAGCTATTTAGATTCAGAAGAACAACAAAAATGAAGCCACTATAATCGGTAGAAATGGTTGATAATAGTACTACCGATTCTGAACATATCTCACAATTTGGCTAGTTAAGTCACCAGAATCGGTAGTTAAGGTTGATAACATTACTACCGATTCTGAACATATCTCACAATTTGGCTAGTTAAGTCACCAGAATCGGTAGTTAAGGTTGATAACTTTACTACCGATTCTTAACATATCTCATAATATATAAGGATGAGTCTAGTCCAGTTGACCCAGTCAACTTTCTGTTTGGTCCTTTTTTAAAATATAAATTATAGTTTGGTCCTAGAAATTATAGTTTGGTCCTAGGGTGATGTCATGGATGATGTAATTGTCATCTTATAGTGGCAGAAATACCCTTTTGGAACCATTACATCATCCATGACGTCACCCTAGGATATATATAGCCAATTATCAAGAGAGAAGATATTATTTTCAGATTCTCTTTCTCTCACCTCCATATTTTCAGATCTACTTTATCTCTCCTCAGTTTTTCCTTTTCTCTACAATAAATTTTCTTTGCTACTGTAAAGAAGATGAAGAAGAAATAAACTGTTGTTGTTGATTAAATGATGAAGACGACGTTTTGATGTTGATGTTGCTGCGATTAGAGATGATGATGAAGACGATGAATCACATGAAGAAGATGATGAACGACGAAGCTTGATGTTGGTGATGATAATGAAGATGATGAATATGAAGACGAACTCATCTTCTGCTATTGTTGTTGTTGTCAAAGATAGATCTGCTGCTGTTGAAGATTTAATTAGGTTTTGTTTTCTTGATGTTGTTGCGATTGGAGATGGTGATGAAGATGAAGACGAACTCAAAGATAAATCTGTTGTTGTTGAAGATTTAATTAGGTTTTTGTTTTCTTGATGTTTCTGCGATTGAAGATGATGATGAAGATGAAGACGAACTCATCTTCATCTTGCTGTTGACGATTGATGTTGTTGTTGTTGCTGCTGCTGTTGAAGACGTCGAAGAAGATAAAGATGATGATGACGTTTTTATATGGAGTTCTTTTCTGGAATGAACTCTGTTTTTTTAGGCTTTTATATGGAGTTCATTTCTGGAATGAACTCTGGTTTTTTTAGGGTTTTATATGGATTTCATTTCTGGAATAAACTCTGGTTTTTTTAGGTTTTTATATGGAGTTCATTTCTGGAATGAACTCTGTTTTTTTTTAGGTTTTTATATGGAGTTCATTTCTGGAATGAACTCTGGTTTTTTTAGGTTTTTATATGGAGTTCATTTCTGGAATGAAATCTGGTTTTTTTAGGTTTTTATATGGAGTTGGAGTTCATTTCTGGAATGAACTCTGGTTTATATGTTTTCTGAAAAAATAAGTAGAAATTAACAGGAGTTCATTTTGACGAATGCACTGCTACAAGAAATTAAGTAAAAATTAACACGGAAGGGTAATTTTGTCTGTTTTATATTTTTAAATTATTATGGACCAAACAGTAAAGGCGTTTTCCCAAAGGACTAAACAGACATGGGACCACCTAGAAAAGGACCAAACGATATTTTTCCCTTTGAAAATTCACCAGAATCGGTAGGTAAGGTTGATTTGTAACCTCCGATTATGGTGAAAAATTCAGCAGTTTCAGACAATCAAGTAATAAACATAACTCAAAATACATTCACAACCCATAAACTTAAGAACATATAATCCAAAACAAGTATTTTAAACACCATAATCCAAAAGAAACTGTTAAAACAACATAATCCATAACATCGAACAACACATTATCACCTAATTCCTAGTTTTCTTCTTAGTATTGTCAGCTAGAGTTTTAGAACGCTTTGGACGACCCGCACGACCCGCATTATCACCAGCATTACCTTCATCTCCCTCAATATTTCCTTCAACATGAGAGCTTGAAGAAGCCTCGGATCTTTTGTTCGCCTTTGATGTTTTTTTCTTGGGAGGGTTCTTCGTCACTTTCTCCCCAAACTCAGCTTCATAATCTTCATTATCAACATTATCAATCATCTCCATATGCTTTTTTATCTTCTCAATAGGCACAGGATGTCCAGCCGTTATGCAATCAGCGCACCATTTGGACAAAACCTTGAACCTATTCACCTGTTTTTTTAATTGACAAAACATCAAATGGAGTTCACCTAAGAAATTGAGCCGTAATATTAGATGGAAAAGTCATAACCATACGCACCAGTTTATCATAGCCTGGGGGGTTTTCTTTGATGATACATCTGTAAATCGAAGCCGCCGAGGTCGAATTTGCTTTAAGTTCACGGATTACTTTTAGATGTGAATGCTCCCGGTACCACTCCATATACCCTGGAGCATTTTCATGACCTCGGGTGACAACTCTCCCAGTATTCACCATATGGTACTCCCTCTTATCCCAATGTTCAGCAACAGATGGATCACCGGAGTAAACTACCTTGATGTTGTCCTGGTTAGACTCGTTATGCTACGTCCAACTTGAACTTGCCATTCATGTGATGCCATGGTACTGTTTGGCAAGTACCATGTTGTCGCATCACCCTGGAGCCATTGTACATCACATAACCTGTGTGGTACCACAATGGTCCAAAATAATGGGACAACTCGGAATGAGGCGCTATATGTCCAATTGCTCGGTCTTCCTTGTATGGATCAAAGCATACCTCCGAGGCCTTAAGTGAGACTAATTTCTCCCTCAAGCTAACCAACTGCTCGTCCTTTGACCTTGAACGGTTCTTTGTGAACTTGTACTTTGTTCCTCTCGGTCTACCTCTCTGCCATTGTGGGTTCGTTCACCTCTGGCAATTCCAGACGGGGGTAGTGGTCATAGATCCATGTCTACATAGATATCAAACCAAGTATTAGAAATTGATTCTTAAATAAGAAAAAAAAACATGACGATCAATGGATTAATAGAGTTGAGAAAATACCTAGAATAGACTCACGTTCCCGGCAATTTGGCTAGTTCTAAGCCTCGACGCTTTTCTCAACTCTGCTATCAAACATGCAATGGTTGTCGTGCCCCAGGAGTAGTCCGCGACCTTATTGAGAGGATGCAATAGTTGTAGAAGGTTGGCGTCTACTCGGTTTCCACTGGTATTGGGGAATATAACACATCCCAATACAACCAAGAGATAGGCGGTGGCCACGGCATCCACTTCAGCATCACTTAACGATCCTTTCTATTCTTTCTCGGCAGTACCTTTAAACATCTTGATCAACTGGATCATGTTAAACTGTCTAGTTTTGTAAGAGAAACACCTGTTGAACTCAATTTCTGTTGTCTCTTTATCCCAACCAAAACACTTTGTACACAAATCATAAAGTTGTTCCCAGGTTAACTGCTTTGTGTACTCATACTTGACATCTACACCATGGTCATTGAGATTAGAATCTGCTTTGCATCATCTGGAGTAATGGTCATCTCCCCAAACGACATATGAAAGGTGTCAGTCTCGGGATACAATCTCTCCACAAAAGCCGATATCGCGACCCGATCATGGTCCAACATTGAGTTCTCGGCAGCACTAGCTAATCAAGAGTTGGTTATCCTTCTCTTGAACCTCTCACATTGACCGGATAAAGGCCAATCTTTCAATATACTTTTGCTGGTGCGGCAATGGGCTTGAGTAGACGAATCGCATCAGAATGATACTATCAAACACACAACACATTACAAAATTAATAGAGTATTATTACGAATAAACCGACAATACGTTAGTAAAAAAGAATACGATTATTACCTCAGTTTTGTAGATTTCTATGGCCCAGGAGTCTTTGTAGCCAAATAACAATGCTCCTTCATCTCTAGGCAGCCCAGGGATTTCTTCTTCAAAATCCGTCTTCTTCAAAGAGATGGTACAAGGTGTGATGCTTTCTTCGCGATTGGCTTCCTTGTAACTCCTCCTTCTCCTAGTGCACCACTTGGTTGTCCTTCATCTTGAGTGATTTCTGGTGTGCTTGCTTGTACTTCTTCTTGAGTTCCTTGTTGAGCGATTCGTTCCGCATCTTTTTGGCTCCTCTCTCTCCGCGCACTAGCGCTTAGTTTCTTACCCCCTTTTTGACGAGGCCCTGTAACAGTTGTATCTTTGCCTTTTTTACCTCGCCTGTCCCTAAACAATAAATTGGTTCGTAAGAATCACATTACAAACTACACAATCAGGAGAAAAAAACTAAGATTTGACTTCCGATTACACCTTATCGGGAGTTCATTTTTGGAATGAACACTAGTTTTTTAGGTTTTTATCAGGAGTTCATTTCTGGAATGAACTCTGTTTTTTTAGGTTTTTATCAGGAGTTCATTTTAGGCCTATTTAAGAATCCTGGATTTTTAAGAACTCAAGAAAAACCTTAAAACTAAACACTTAAGAATAGTTTTTCAGATATCTATCTCGAGGAATCACAAAGTCTGAGATAAAGAGAACTTTGTGATTTCTATCTATCTCGTTCCTGAAAGAGATTACTTAAACCTCGATAACAAAATGAATAAGATCAGGATACACGAACTATCAAGGTAAAGATGGTCGGACTTCGCTTCACGAAACCCTAAGTGAATTCTTTCATCGTAGACCTAATTATGTTTATCGAGGAAACCTAGGTCAATAGAGGAAGACTCTAGCGAACAACAAGGACACACAAGTGTCAGGGATTGAATTTCCCAGTTCATCGAGTCTCTCTATTTATAGATTTTCATGACTATAGTTGCTCAGAATTCAAGCTAAGATAACTTGAGGTTCAAGCAAACACTTTCTCTGTTTAGATGAAACTCTTGTAAGGACTCCATGTAAGCATGTCAGAAATATGTCTTGAAATCACATAGAGAATATACAATATGGTACGGTGCCGAACCGTGTTTAATGATAGTTCTCGGCAAATGTTCCTTTTGAACTTATAAGCAACATCATTAGGGCTGTCAACGGATGAATATCCGTCGGTTATTTAGAAATCCGTATCTGCTAGGTTAAGCGCTATCGGATATCCGATAATATCCTATAGGATATCAAAAATCAGATATCGATTCCGATAGACGAACCTATAGGATATGGGATATTTACCAGATAATATCCGGAGAAAAAAAGTTAAAAACAACAGCTAATTCCCAAATACCCTAGTCATGATGAGAATGAACGGATTTTAACAAAATTCGAAAAAAAATTGAATAACGGGGTTTGCTCAAATAATATTAAATCATGAATAAGGAATGAAATTTTAACAAATCTGAAGAATGGGGGGTTTTGATTGGATTCAAATATACCCAGTTAATCCGAGGAAGAAGAATGAAATTAGTAGTTGAGAATTGATAGGAAGACGAATCCCTTTGTCACGAAAGTAAGCAACAGGTGCAAGTATGGAAAGAGCAATAAGATCACGATAAACATAGAATATAATATGATTGATACCAACATTGAGAGCAATAGTTGTTATGATATGATAACCTCCATATAGTATCTATACCATAACGAAAGCTCCATGAGCTTTCCATATTGTTTCTTTCTCAATTGTTGCTGCATTCTCCAATCATACGAGGGAGGAGGCTTAATTTACCCTTTATCCCAATCGATCAAGTCATTCGCCATTGAAAATTACAAGTAAGTCCATGTTTCTATCGGATATTAACAAACGGATGGATCCTAATCCGATTTTGATATGTTAAGAAAGAAATATCCGATATGATATCCGACATTCGATAAAACGGATAAAATCATATAGGATCTCGAATACTCGGAAACGGATTTCGGATATCAGACCGATATTAACAACCCTAAATATTGTGTTTATTTAAACACTTAATATTTGAATCATGATGCACAACACAAGTGTTCTAGTAATCAATGATGTCTTAGAGGTGTTTATGAGAGTTGTAGCAACGCTAAACATATATAAGCATCTTCAAATTTGTACTGGGTGGATATGCGAAACGGTACGCGTACCTATGATCACTTCATGAATTCAGAAACCAACAGTATGCGTACTACCGCTTGGTTATTAATGAACTCTAATCAACACAGTATACATACTAAGTACGTGTACTGTTCCCCATTCACGAATTCAGAACCTTAGGGTACGCGTACTTGGTACGTGTATTTACCTATTCCGGAACCTCAAATATCCATGATATATGTACTAGGTACGTGTACCTTTGTTAGATCACTTCTCGGTCGAACTCACAAGTTTAGTTGATCAAAACTATATACTTGATTTCTAGTCTACTTATAGCTATGTCTTGGATTAGGATTAGATGTGTAGTTGAGCTTTAGACTTCACGGCGTTCACCAATTCAAGAAGAAGATCTACTGAGGAGCTTGGAGGAACTTCATCAACAAAAGGTATGTGGAGACTAAAATTTATCAGTCACTCAGAAGTCTATTCTATTCTATCTTCTAATGAGACTAAGTCGTATAGCTATAAAGAGATTTATATTATACACATTTGATATTTCGAGTCGAGTTTATCTCGCTTATCTATTTCTCGAAATATGTGTTGGAAGCATTTTTTTTAGCTATATTCATCATATTCTTGACGAGTTTAGTTGGAGACAATTTTTATTTGTAGGAACTAAATATTAAGTCAAAAGATGATCATGTGAAAATTACCTTGAACATGTTACATGATTTGTGTGAGACAGTGATTTGATGTTAGCTTGGGAAGTTTTGTATTGATTATTCGATCACTTGAAAATTACTTAAAGCTAATGGTATGTGTGAGACTACCAGTGTCGTCTTCTAAGGATATTTCAATGATTGAAATGAGAGTTTAGAACAATCACCCATGTATGGATACAACACGGCATGCATATTCAGTATCCGAACTGCATTGTGGTGATTCAGGTCCAGGATCCTTGTTTGCGTACCTAGTATGCGAACGGATTTACCTGAGAAGGTCCGAAACTTTTGTTTGCGTACCTAGTATGCGAACGAGTTTAACTGAGTTGGGTCTGGGACAGTTGTTTGCGAACGGCTTGTCTAGACCAAGGTCCGGAGCTGCTGTTCGCGCACCTTGTTTGCGAACAAAGTGGTTAAGTTCTAGAATCAATTATGTATGATTCTCATACTCATGAATTAAAACATTTATGATTTGAGAATGCAAATTAACTTTGCAAACGTGGCTTAATGTTCATAAATTGATTCTTGAAGTACTTTGTACTATTACGAATCAATCCGATTTCATTTCAATTTGTTCATGGATATTTCTATGAGATAGTGAACAATTGAACAACTATATTTGAAACACAATTAGATTCATTTTATTATCTATCATGATTTATTGATCATCATATTTGATCTAGAGTGTTAGATGAATCAAGTTAAGACAAAAGTGTTCATGTGGCTAACTTCGGTTAACTGTTATTAAGTCAACCCAATATACACGTTTAGGCGGTTACCCATATTTAAATATAAGCATATTTCATTTGTGTGTAACAAGCTAAGGCCGTATAACGGTGGAGATTTATTGCTTAATTTCTAAGCAGACTTAGTTTGAATCTTAAATCAAGAGTTAATCTAACCGTGAATATTGAATACTTTGTTACTATGCTATCTTAGCTTTGATTGTAAGTAACCCTGATTTGAAAGGCTATATAATGGAGAACTCTAGGAACTGGAAAGCCTAATCCCGACACTTTCCTGTTTCCTAGTTGCAAATTAGAGTCAATTCTCATTTAACCTAGGTTTTTCCAAAACCATATTAGGTTAACGACTTGAAGACTTCATTTGGGATTCGTGAAGCCAGATCCAACTATTTTCTCTATAGTTGTGTATTCTGATATTACTTGTTCTATCTTATTGAGTTTTATCTTTTCTAAGATTCACTCGATATTTATCTTTGATATGTAAGATATAAAAAGTTATCACAACAGTTCTTCGTCTCAGACTCTTGTGATTCCGCAATAACTTCTTCTATTAATCAGTTAGGTCATTGTGAGGGGACTAATATTTTTGGGCTGCTCTTCGAGAGTATAAGACCGGATTATTAGTTGGTTTCTGTTCACCTCGATTTTATCAAAAGACGAAACAAAAAGAATAAAGGATATACATATCCGTGGGAGACAAATTTGTTTATAAGTCTTCGACTTTGGGTCGTAGCAACTCTTAGTTGTGGGTGGGATCAGCTAAGGGAATCAAGTGCACGAGAATCCCGGTGGTTCTAGAGGCGTAAGGAATGCGATTGTACCTTAATTGGTGTAAGACTTGGTTAGGGCTCAACTACATTCCAGTCCGAAGTTAACTTAAAGTAGGTTAGTGTCTGTAGCGTCTTAATACAGTGTGGTGTTCAAAACTGGACTAGGTCCCGGGGTTTTTCTGCATTTGCGGTTTCCTCGTTAACAAAATTTCTGGTGTCTGTGTTATTTCTTTTCCGTATTATATTTGTTTATAAATTGAAATATCACAGGTTGTGTGTAGTTCAATCAGTTGATAAATCTGACCTTGATTGTTGGATATAACTTGATTGACACTTGGGGCATTGGTCTTTGGTACCGTCCAAGTTATTTCTCATATCAATCAGGCTCATAGATTTCTATCTGTTTGATTTCCTGATTGTATTGAGAAATAGAGATAAAGCTCTTTGATATCTTTCTTGATTGAGCTCGCTTTTAAGTTGGTGCTCTCGGAATTTATTGGAGTTTAGTCCATATAAATTGCCGAACGAATTATTAGGTGTGGTTGTTGTACCCCCGTTTTTTCAATTGGTATCAGAGCAGGCAAACACGATAAACCTCATAAGTTTGTGTTTGTTTGATCCTAAAGTCTGTCCTGATGGGAAATCACTTTGGGAAACTTGTTATGTGCATCTGTTACGCACACCAATCCTTAAAGATTGTTCAGAGTTTATTTTCTACAAGACCTTTGGTCTCTCAAGATAATCTCGAGTCGTCTAAGATATTAGAAATCTTAGATGATGGCAAACAATCTAAAGGAAAAAGTAAAGGTTCATATAAAAAGGTTCGTTGCAGGAAACGTGTGGACAAAAGCTCAAGGATATAGAACCTCTCTAGAGTGCTTCGCAATCTATTTGAGGAATACTATCATGATGGATCAATTGACGAAGATCTATTTAAGTCTTTTGAAAACATTTTTAAATCCTTGGAACGACTTAATTCGATTAGGGAAAAGGTTTGTCTTTGTGATAATTCTGATTCTGTCAATTTATGTATTCATGATGTGCAGTCTGGTCATGTTGAAACCTCATGTAAAATCGATAAAAATATTTCTGCTGAGTTTGTTGCAAGTTCCAAATTCGGAAAATTCCATCCCTTAATCGAAAGAAAGAGGAGTCAAAGAGATCAATTAACCATGAGTATCATCATTATTATGATTATACCTCTGGTACATATCACAAATATCAACCTAAGATGGTGCATGAGATGCCTCCATCCCATCTAGCCTCTTGGTAACAAGATTGGCTCCACTCCATCTGTGTATAGCTTGAGATGGGGAAAGTAACAGTTTGATTAGCTTTGTGATTTTATATTATGGGTTAGTTTTTCTTTTGAAATGTAAACTGTTTTTGTTTATAAGAAGTGCTTCTTGGCAGAATGTGTCTGGCATTTGAATGTGTTCAATGTGTTGAGCAAACTTCAATTGTTTTGCACCTCTTCGTCAGAATATTTCTGCCCACCTGAGGTTAAATAATGTTATGTAGTTTTCTACTATCTCATTTATCACACTGTGATGTGAAAAAATATCAATTATTCTTGTGCTCTGAATGTTCTTAAACTGTTCATTGAGCTATGAATAAAATTGATTATCTTAGAACACTGTTATAAAATTCTCTCAGCGCGCGAACCTCATGTTTTGGGATTTCGTCTTGGTTTTATTTGAACCATCTAGGAATCCTGGTTTATCATGGGCCACGGTACCTAGAGGGGCCCAAGCCCTTTAAAGGGAGTATAAAGATTACGATACGCATACCTTTCTTCTTCCTCTCTTCGTCCTCGTACGTGAACAAGGGTGATTATAGGGTTCGCGTACCAGCCCATTAAAAACCAAAATTGAAGGTCTAAAAAGTGCATGGTTAGTTATCATCTACAAAGGAGCTTGTCAAGTAAGATTTTCTTCTTTTTATCTCTCTCAATTTTTAGTTTTCATGGGAAAATTCATTAATGATGGTGAGAATTCAAAAAGGATGTATAAAAACCTTGCTTCATCTACTCTTATAAGTATGAGCATACCAAGTGACCAAGACTCTATTAGAGTTGTATTCATCAATGATTCTAGTAGTAAGACCTTTGAAAAGATTTCTTTTAGCGGATTCATACTAGAGAAGAAATTAGTGAAGGAAAGTGGTCATAAAGAATATTTGGTGTGTTTTGAGAAGTATAATCTCGGTAACATCTTCAATGGTCTTGGTGAAGGATTTGACACTCTCACAAGAATCTTTTATGCTAACATCCATGATGTTAATCTTGATGATTTGGTATTCAAGACTATGATAAACAGGAAAAATATTCTAGTTGATAGAGAGTTGATTTTAAAGATTACCAAAATTCATTTCGGTAATTTTTGTCTTCCTAGACCAAAACGAGAAAGACCATCTTATGAAGCAATTTCTTTTGGTCTTTGTCGCAAGAAGTTTGATTGGATATAAGGGAAATTTCCTACCCAAGATCTTAGTATTGCTTTGAGGATCTTCTGAAAACTTGGCATTTTTAATCTTTGTCCCTCCATGATTGAGAACTCTCGGTGCAGTCGTGAATTTTCGGAGTGGTCTATTTCCTGGAAATTGGTGCTCAAGGTCTTGATATTTGTGGATTTATCATTCTTCAAATGGTCTCGATGACGTCATCCAACAAGAAGTTAGGCTTTGCATGCTTAATTGGGCAAATATGTAGTGCACATTCCATTGCTCCTATTGGAAACTCTATTGGAACTCCCAAAATAGTTCACCCTAGTATTTTCAAACGTATGAAGGTGAATTACTACAAAAGACAAAGATGTGATTCTCTTGATGGTTCTTGTGATCGTACCACCTTGGATCTTCTTCAACAAATTCACAAGGGTGTTTGGAAGATCAATTCCTAGGTAAAATGTGTGCAAAAACAATTATATGTGATTTCTACAAAGTTTTCCGAAATCAAGGAAGAAATGGATAAAGTTCAAGCCTCTATGATGGATTCCGGTGATGAAGATGATGATTAACTTCTCTATCTCTTGTCATTACATGTCTAGGAAACTTCTTATGAGAATTTATTCTTATGTTTAAGAAGGAGAACTTGGGTTTGGTATAGCAATTATTGTGATTACACATAGTTATTGCCAACGATTTTCATGTTACAATGTTTTTAGATTTATTTATTTAAATTCTAAGTTTTTATTTATTTATTTATGTAGAATATCTATAGCAATTAATAAAGAATTAGGATTCATACACAACTTTGGTTGGTAACCGAGAAACAAGTTGGGCACCAACTCCTATTTGAATAGCAACACCCAATCTATGGAAAATAAAACTGCCTAGACCACTACCAGCATCATTACTAACAAAACAATTCTTTAAATGCTTAAAAAAACATACGGTATCCTCACTAAGCTCCCCAAAGTAGTAAAAGCTAAGTTATTTGGAAGATGATTTTCCAAGTATTTAATCTTTATTGGTTTTATATATTGCAAAAGTTTTATGAGCTATATATGTGTTTACGTCTGTGAACTTTGATTATCTCATATATGCTCAAAAGTTAAGTCTATTATGTCTTTATGCAAATATTGATAAAAGATATAGAATGAACTTTTAAAAAATTCCGCAGTATTGATCTTTCCATGATCCACTTTTATGTGAAAGTACTGTATGGCTCTGTAAGTTTTCTCATGTTGAGTGTTTCCGATTAAATTAATCTATAAGGTCTTCTTGTGATTAATTTATTCGAGTTTACTGGATACAAATCCATGCGATTTGTTAATGTCCAAAGAAATCCTTCTTTTCTCGTAAAAGTAAGGTCGCTCATGTTGTTCTCTTTGGAATGACATAAAATGGGAGAGAGTTCTTAAATGAACTTGTGCTTAATTGCCATATCTTTGTGGGGAGTGCGGATGTGGAATATTGTAGGAGTTATCTTGTATCTTTTTAAACTCCTTGATGAATACACTAAGTTTCGACTATGTGAAATCATCGAAACAAAGTTGATATGTTCTCTTTTAGTCATGAATTATCTATTTGATAATTTCATTATGATCTCGTAGTTTTCGTACCTTTGCCAATTTATATTGACAAAAAGGGGGAGAATTATTTGGTAGTTCACACTACATATGGTTTACGGATCATTATGTAAGGGGGAGTGGTTTTTATTATGAGATGGAAGTATTGACTAAGGGGGAGTGATACATATCACCATAGTATTATTTCAAAGTTGTGATGCAATTGGACTTTGATTCTATATAATAATATTATGACACTGTTGTTGATGGTGGTTTTTAGACAAGGGGTAAAATCGTAAAACCCCATGACCTAGTGTTACCCGCAACACATTAATTAAGAGCATTTAACTCAGGTGTAAATAATTAATAGGGGTATTTTTTCAAAATACCCAGTTAGGGTTTTCAACCACGTAACCCTAATTCCAAAATCAATCCGCACCACTGCGCACCATGGCAACAATGCCAAATCAAGCCGCACCTCTGCGCACCATGGCAACAATGCCAAACCAAGCCGCATCTCTGCGCACCATGGCAACAATGCCAAATCAAGCCGCACCACTGCGCACCATGGCAACAATGCCAAACCAAGCCGCATCTCTGCGCACCATGGCAAGAATGCCAAACCAAGCCGCACCACTGCGCACCATGGCAACAATGCCAAATCAAGCGCACCACCACTGCGGACCATGGCAACAATGCCAAACCAAGCCGCATCTTTTGCGCACCATGGCAAGCAATGCCAAACCAAGCCGCACCACTGCGCACCATGGCAACAATGCCAAATCAAGCCGCAACCACTGCGCACCATGGCAACAATGCCAAACCAAGCCGCATACTGCGCACCATGGCAGCAATGCCAAACCAAGCCGCACCCTGCGCACCATGGCAGCAATGCCAAACCAAGCCGCACCCTGCGCACCATGGCAACAATGCCAAATTTCCAAGCCGCTATGCCTTTGGCCCACGCCAAACATAGCGCCTGAGGCTTGCAAGACTTGCAACTAGGTCAACATGGCCGCACGTGCCATTGGCACATGCCAACACGTGCCGCAAGCCATATTTCTAAGCCGCTATGCCTTTGGCCCACGCCAAACATAGCGCCCTAGGCTTGCAAGACTTGCAACTAGGTCAACATGGCCGCACGTGCCATTGGCACATGCCAACACGTGCCGCAAGCCATATTTCCAAGCCGCTATGCCTTTGGCCCACGCCAAACATAGCGCCCTAGGCTTGCAAGACTTGCAACTAGGTCAACATGGCCGCACGTGCCATTGGCACATGCCAACACGTGCCGCAAGCCATATTTCAAGCCGCTATGCCTTTGGCCCACGCTAAACATAGCGCCCTAGGTTTGCAAGACTTGCAACTAGGTCAACATGGCCGCACGTGCCATTGGCACATGCCAACACGTGCCGCAAGCCATATTTCTAAGCCGCTATGCCTTTGGCCCACGCCCAACATAGCGCCCTAGGTTTGCAAGACTTGCAACTAGGTCAACATGGCCGCACGTGCCACTGGCACATGCCAACACGTGCCGCAAGCCATATTTCCAAGCCGCTATGCCTTTGGCCCACGTCAAACATAGCGCCCTAGGCTGCAAGACTTGCAACTAGGTCAACATGGCCGCACGTGCCATTGGCACATGCCAACACGTGCCGCAAGCCATATTTCTAAGCCGCTATGCCTTTGGCCCACGCCAAACATAGCGCCTTAGGCTTGCAAGACTTGCAACTAGGTCAACATGGCCGCACGTGCCATTGGCACATGCCAACACGTGCCGCAAGCCATATTTCAAGCCGCTATGCCTTTGGCCCACGGCAAACATAGCGCCCTAGTCTTCACAAGACTTGCAACTAGGTCAACATGGCCGCACGTGCCATTGTCACATGCCAACACGTGCCGCAAGCCATATTTCCAAGCCGCTATGCCTTTGGCCCACGCCAAACATAGCGCCCTAGGCTTGCAAGACTTGCAACTAGGTCAACATGGCCGCACGTGCCATTGGCACATGCCAACACGTGCCGCAAGCCATATTTCCAAGCCACTATGCCTTTGGCCCACGCTAAACATAGCGCCCTAGGCTTGCAAGACTTGCAACTAGGTCAACATGGCCGCACGTGCCATTGGCACATGCCAACACCATTGGCACATGCCAACACGTGCCGCAAAGCCATATTTCTAAGCCGCTATGCCTTTGGCCCACGCCAAACATAGCGCCCTAGGCTTGCAAGACTTGCAACTAGGTCAACATGGCCGCACGTGCCATTGGCACATGCCAACACGTGCCGCAAGCCATATTTCCAAGCCGCTATGCCTTTGGCCCACGTCAAACATAGCGCCCTAGGCTTGCAAGACTTGCAACTAGGTCAACATGGCCGCACGTGCCATTGGCACATGGCAACACGTGCCGCAAGCCATATTTCCAAGCCGCTATGCCTTTGGCCCACGTCAAACATAGCGCCCTAGGCTTGCAAGACTTGCAACTAGGTCAACATGGCTGCACGTGCCATTGGCACATGCCAACACGTGCCGCAAGCCATATTTCCAAGCCGCTATGCCTTTGGCCCACGCTAAACATAGCGCCCTAGGCTTGCAAGACTTGCAACTAGGTCAACATGGCCGCACATGCCAACACGTGCCGCAAGCCATACTTCTATGCCGCTATGCCTTTGGCCCACGCCCAACATAGCGCCCTAGGTTTGCAAGACTTGCAACTAGGTCAACATGGCCGCACGTGCCATTGGCACATGCCAACACGTCTTGCAAGCCATATTTCCAAGCCGCTATGCCTTTGGCCCACGTCAAACATAGCGCCCTAGGCTTGCAAGACTTGCAACTAGGTCAACATGGCCGCACGTGCCATTGGCACATGCCAACACGTCTGCAAGCCATATTTCCAAGCCGCTATGCCTTTGGCCCACGCCAAACATAGCGCCCTAGGCTTGCAAGACTTGCAATTAGGTCAACATGGCCGCACGTTCCATTGGCACATGCCAACACGTGCGGCAAGCCATATTTCAAGCCGCTATGCCTTTGGCCCACGTCAAACATAGCGCCCTAGGCTTGCAAGACTTGCAACTAGGTCAACATGGCCGCACGTGCCATTGTCACATGCCAACACGTGCCGCAAGCCATATTTCCAAGCCGCTATGCCTTTGGCCCACGCCAAACATAGCGCCCTAGGCTTGCAAGACTTGCAACTAGGTCAACATGGCCGCACGTGCCATTGGCACATGCCAACACGTGCCGCAAGCCATATTTCCAAGCCGCTATGCCTTTGGCCCACGCTAAACATAGCGCCCTAGGCTTGCAAGACTTGCAACTAGGTCAACATGGCCGCACGTGCCATTGGCACATGCCAACACGTGCCGCAAGCCATATTTCTAAGCCGCTATGCCTTTGGCCCACGCCCAACATAGCGCCCTAGGTTTGCAAGACTTGCTACTAGGTCAACATGGCCGCACGTACCATTGGCACATGCCAACACGTGCCGCAAGCCATATTTCCGAGCCGCTATGCCTTTGGCCCACGCCAAACATAGCGCCCTAGGTTTGCAAGACTTGCAACTATGTCAACATGGCCGCACTTGCCATTGGCACATGCCAACACGCGCCGCAAGCCATATTTCCAAGCCACTATGCCTTTGGCCCACGCCAAACATAGCGCCCTAGACTTGCAAGACTTGCAACTAGGTCAACATGGCCGCACGTGCCATTGGCACATGCCAACACGTGTCGCAAGCCATACTTCCAAGCCGCTATGCCTTTGGCCCACGCCAAACATAGCACCCTAGGCTTGCAAGACTTGCAACTAGGTTAACATGGCCGCACATGCCATTGGCACATGCCAAACACACACGCTGGTAGCCTAACTTGCAAACCGTGCAACCTACCACCAAGGCATTCCTCACATGCCATTGGCACATGCCAAACACACACGCTGGTAGCCTAACTTGCAAACCGTGCAACCTACCACCAAGGAATTCCGCACATGCCATTGGCACATGCCAAACACACACGCTTGGTAGCCTAACTTGCAAACCGTGCAACCTACCACCAAGGCATTCCGCACATGCCAAACACACACGCTGGTAGCCTAACTTGCAAACCGTGCAACCTACCACCAAGGCATTCCGCACATGCCATTGGCACATGCCAAACACACACGCTGGTAGCCTAACTTGCAAACCGTGCAGCCTACCACCAAGGCATTCCGCACATGCTATTGGCACATGCCAAACACACACGCTGGTAACCTAACTTGCAAACCGTGCAACCTACCACCAAGGCATTCCGCACATGCCATTGGCACATGCCACACGCGCCACTAGCGGCGCCACTTGCACTCAAGATGCAACCAACA
>JAJJWW010011685.1:0-103804 GCA_023531295.1 Papaver armeniacum | reverse complement strand
TTATTTCCAAAAATACCTAAAAATACATAAAAACACAATATTAGTACAAAAATCGAGTTCCAACAATACCAGCACTGAGGACAATTCAGACACAAAAAATGTGTCTATCAGTACGTGAAGACGAAACCTTTCTATATTACTCATTCTCTTACCATTTTATTTGTTGAGACTATGTCGTATGACTTCTAGTATATTTACAAATAAGAAAATTTGAGTCAAGCTTGTCTTATTAAAACTATCGAAATATGATTCTAGCATAGATGTTCAAAGGTCCTTAACAATATTAGTTTGAAACAATTGTTTGAGAATTGACTTGTGGATCAATTTGAAATATCCCATACAATTAATTTTATCATTTGGGAATGTATCAAACATCATAAGAGTGAACTTCTGATAATTCTGCTCAGGGTAGGTTGGCAAACCACTTTGAAAACCATAGGTATCAGAGTTTCAAAAATATAGGGAATGTTGGCGAACCATGGTGAACTATTTTTTTTGGTGCTGGTGTAAAAGGCTTAAGGTTGGAGAACCCGTTCAATAATCCTAGTTCTGTGACTCGTGAACTAGCCATACGGTTCACGGACCGTCTTACGACCTGTGCAGGTAAAATCTAACAGATGCTCAAAGACTTATCTGTAAATATATTTAGCATTGCTATGGCTCTCTTAAACACTTCTAAGACTTCATTGATCACTTAAACACTGATGTGTGTGCATCATGATTAAACTCTTAGGTGTTTTTATGAACATCAATTTGCTTATTGTTCACATGACATATTTGGCAAACAGAACAAGTCATTATACACGGTTACAGAATCAGACCACTGTGTATATTGTTCTATTGTAATTTCAAGACCTAAAGTGTTTGCTTGATTCTCAAGTTATCTTAGATTGAATTCTAAGCAACCCTCGGTCTCGAAAATCTGTAAATAAAGATGCTCTTTCAACTGGGAAATTCAATCCCTGATATTTTGTGTCATAGTTGATAGCTAGAGTTGAAATGACGAGGGTACCCAAATACACCACGCTTTTTCATTTCAACCTATAAGTCCGATACCAAGTGTGATTGTCTATGGACAAAGTTGAGACAATACAACAACTACGTATTCACTTGAAAATAGTTACGGTCAAAACCGATTTACTATAGGATCAATATCAAGTGATTAGGATTTAACGTACTAGTGTATTTACTTTTAATTATAATAAAACAATTATAATTTCAAAAAGTAAAAGCAAATCACACAAGAAGATTTTGTTAACGGGGAAACCGCAAATGCAGAAAACCCCCGGGACCTAGTCCAATTTTGAATACTCTCAAAATTAAGCTGTTAAACAAAGAAAAAAGGCAACTTCGTATAGTTGAAACCAAGTAATCTACCCCTAGTTACTTAGTTCCCTTAGTATCCCTGCGTCTAGGACCGTTTGATAATGTATGTGAATTCCAAGATGGAAAATCAATATCTTGAGTTGCTTTACTGATGTAAAGTCTTAAGCACTCAACTCCTTTTGATCGTCTTCAAAACAGTAAAGGAACAAAGTTGTTTGGTAACTACTCCAATAATCTTTTAGAAAAAGATTCGTTGAGTTTGACAGAGGCTCTTCTAATTAAACTAGTAAAATCCTTTGTCAGGTAAGATCAATCCAAATCAATAACTTAGTTTCGATCACAACTATCAGATTCGGATATTGAAGAATACCACCAAATGATAGTTTTTTTTTTTTTTTTTTTTTTTTTTTAGTCACATGAAATTTTTATGATTTTAAAATAAATTTTACAAATTAAAGAGTTAAAATGAAAGCAACAATCAAAACTAAACCCAGCCCAATAATATTTGCTAGCCCATTAAAATTGCTAGCCCACTAACAAAATCTATAGTAAACTACTTCTGGCATTTTCACTCTCCCCAACCATACAGGTCTGCCAATATGAATATCTCTTGCTCCTGCTGGAAGTCTTGCACCTCTTTTGGCTGCACCAAATGATAGTTGCCATCTAAAATATATGATTAAATCTATTAAAGATCCCAGCCGATCAAGATGTGTGCACAAATCACGAGATACGAAAACCAATAAGAAAAATCTTCTTATCTTCAAATCTTCAATTGCCTTCTTATATACCTGCACACCACAAACTTGAATCCACTTATGATCGATCACACAATAAATGATCACAAGTTGTCTTTAGATATAAAAATAGTTCTAAAGATCCCGTCAATACTTTGATCTAGTTTGAGTGACCCTTATGTCAGAAAAAAAGGCTCTCAAGAATAATCAAACTAGGGTGCAATCAAAGTTTCAACAACCATTAGTCAATCAAATCAATAATCGAAAACTAAAATAACAATGCAATTATCTAGTTTCCCACCAAAGGTACTCGTAGAGCTTATTGATCCACAGAAGTATTTAAACGAGCGGTCGTAAGAGATTTCGCATAATTAGGGTACTTTCCTCTCCGGATAGACCGCTCTACCAGAAACAACACGAATGAAGTTTGCCTGGATCTTAGGATAGTTTGCAAGAAATGCAAACTCAACTGGTTATAGACCAAGGTTGTTTGGACAACAATGAAATTCCAAAACGGAAAATATTCTCAAAATATGCAATAAGTACCTAATTTCGGTTTTCATATTTCCAACTAATATCCAATATGTAATTCCGAAATCTCTCATTAGAAAATATCTAATATTAGTTTAGCACTTAACTAATATAACTTTCCAAGAGATATGTTTTGATATGCTGGAAAATCAAAAACATATAATCGAAAATCTTAATTAAAAGATTCTTAATAGTCGGATCGGGATCACCTTGAGTATCAAGGAATATCTTTGGACAATAAAAGATAAGAATTGTATTCATGTCCAAACTATGTTGACATCTAGAACTTTCTTATTTAGCAAACCCTAATTCCAAACTCATAGAAAACCGTAAAGTAATATGTGAATATGAATGATCGGTTTTGCTCTTGGGACCGGTTCTATCATGACTCCTAACATAGGTTAAGATCGGTTCTACCAAGTCTCCAAATATAGGTAGGGATCTAAACTACCATGACTCCCAACAATAGCTAGGATTGGTTCTACCAAGTATCCCAATATAGGTAAGGATCGGTTCTCCCTAGACTCTCAACAATAGTTAATATCGGTTCTATCATATATCCCAAAATAGGTATCGATCAGTTCTACCAAGACTCTCAACATAAGTCAAGATCGGTTCTACGCATATCCCAAATTAGGTAAAGATCGGTTCTACCATAACTTTCAACATAAGTCAAGATCAGTTCTACCAAAGTTATTACCTAGGTTCTAATTGGTCATCCAGTAGATCTTCAATGAAAAACCGGCCAAAATGCATATTGATTTCCTTTCAATTGCGAAACAAGTTTCGTATATGTACTTCCTTTAAACATATGTAATTAAACATAGTTTCCTAGGATGAAATCACACATATATCCAATACACAATCAAGTACTGAGTTACATAGATTATGTCTATGTCACATTTACGAAGTTCAAAAGATAAATGTTATACTTCGTAATCAAATACTAGGTATCACCGGGGCCTTACGGCCCCGGCTCAACCTCTGCCTAGTGTCATGTATCATGTAATCTTCGGTATCCAACTATTTATGGGTAAAAATCGTTTTCGCCGATTTTGGTAAATTCGGTAGGTGAGTGAGAAATTGGTTTAAACCCTAAACAAATGTGCTGCACATGAGCACTTTCTAGATTCGAGAGATCAATCTGTACAAGTCCGGCCTAAACCAAGAAATGGACGTTCCAGACTTGCTTCAGTCACAAAGTGGAGGAGAAGGGTTGATTTGGGGAGGGAAGCAAAGAAAGGTGTTGAGACCGGAAATAGTGCAGGAGAGTAATGTCTCGACTTGTATCGGAAAGTGAAAGCTTCGGAAGCTTGCAAGAGATGAAAGCTTTTTGGAGAGCTTGCAAAGTTGCCTTTTCCGAGAGTGTTGTGTTTTCTCCCGACCGAGACTTGTTGTCCGGTGGAAATAGGTAAGACCTATTTATACAAGTCGAGATTGAAACGTACCTGGCCTCATGAAGGAAGAGAGTAAAGGGTGAAATAATGGGAGGAGGTGGTAACCGCATGGTGTTTATGGGTGAAAATGTTTTCACCATTATTTCCTCATTTATTTGACCGCTTTATTCCTATTCACGCTTTCTTAATGTGAGCGTAGTGTACGCCGCATCTTTGTGACCGCCAAACCAAGACCACGGAAAGCATCCCATTTTAGTTGATGTCTCGAGTGTTGGTTGCACCTTGAGTGCAAGTGGCCCTACTAGTGGCGTGTGTGGCATGTGCCAATGGCATGTGCGGAATGCCTTGGTGGTAGGTTGCACGGTTTGCAAGTTAGGCTACCAGCGTGGGTTTTGGCATGTGCCAATGGCACGTACGACCAAGTTGGCCTAGGTTGCACGGCTTGCAAGTTAGGCTACCAGCGTGCGTGTTTGGCATGCGTCAATGGCACGCATGGCCATTAGGGCCACGACTAGGTAATGAAAGCTACCAACAGAGCGTGTTGGCATGTGCCAATGGCATGCTCGGCCATTAGGGCCACGGCTTGGTAAGAAAAGCTACCAGTGATGCGTGTTAGCATGTGCCAATGGCATGCTCGGCCATTAGGGCCACGGCTTGGTAAGAAAAGCTACCAGCGAGCGTGTTGGCATGTGCCAATGGCACGCTCGGCCATTAGGGCCACGACCTGGTAATAAAAGCTACCAGCGATGCGTGTTTGGCATGTGTCAATGGCACGCATGGCCATTAGGGCCACGGCTAGGTAATGAAAGCTACCAGCGAGCGTGTTGGCATGTGCCAATGGCATGCTCGGCCATTAGGGCCACGGCCTGGTAAGAAAAGCTACCGGCGATGCGTGTTGGCACGTGCCAATGGCATGCTCGGCCATTAGGGCCACGGCTTGTAAGAAAAGCTACCGGCGGCGTGTTGGCATGTGCCAATGGCACGCTCGGCCATTAGGGCCACGGCACAGTAAGAAAAGCTACCAGCGAACGTGTTGGCATGTGCCAATGGCACGCTCGGCCATTAGGGCCACGGCCTTGTAAGAAAAGCTACCAGCGATGCGTGTTGGCATGTGCAAATGGCATGCGTGGCCAATTTGGCCTAGGTTGCACGGTTTGCAAGCCTAGGCGCGGGCGCTACTTTGGCATGGCGCGGCTAGGGCCAAGGTAAGGTGTTTGGCTTGGCGTGGTGTGACCCGTAGCTAGGGCCAAGCTAGGCATGCCAAGGCTTGGGCTAGAGTGATTTGCGTTTGGCATGGCGTGGCTTGGCATGCTTGGGCGTTTGGTGTGACTAGGTGTGGGCCAAAGCATGATTTGCCATTGGGCTAGGTGTGGTGGTGGCATGATTTGCCATTAGCATGGTGCGGCTAGCATGCTTGGCATGCTTTGGCGTTTGGTGTGACTAGCATAGCTAGGGCCAAGGCAGAGTGCGTTTGGCATGGCGCGGCTAGCTTGGGCTAGGTGTGGGCTGGCATGATTTGCCATTGGCACGGAGGTGCGGCTAGCATGGTTGGCATGCTTTGGCGCGTTTGGTGTGACTAGCATAGCTAGGGCCAAGGCAGAGTGCGTTTGGCATGGCGCGGCTAGCTTGGGCTAGGTGTGGCTGGCATGATTTGCTATTGGCACGGAGGTGAATTAGGGTTTTGTTCGTTGTAACCCTAATTTGAAAAAATACCCCCTATTAATACCCCCTATTAATTACGACTACATGCATTGAATGTTCTAATAAATGTGTCACCGGTGACATTAGGTTATTCGGGGTTTCACGATTTTACCCTTTGTCTAAAAACCACCATCAACATTAAGTCCCCCGCTTAGCTCGGAACAGGGGGCTTTGTTGCGAGGTAAGCATAAGATGGTGACAGGACTATCGAGCAGTAAATCGTAAAGAGAATTGAGGAGGCTTGTATGACCTTTTTATAGATAGGATTTGGAATCCTTGCCTCGCGATTTTGCACAAATCGGGAGAGGTCAGGGCACAATTGGGAAGTCATCATCATTGAGAGACAGGAAAGTCAGGCGGCATTAAGAAGTTGACGCGAGTTGGGAAACGAGTGTGCTAGCTGGCGGGACCGGCGCAAGGTGGGGAAGGCGATCGTGCTAGGCTGGCGGGGCCAAAGGTGGGGAAGGCGATCGTGCTAGGCTGGAGGGACCGGCGCAAGGTGGGGAAAGTGAGCGTGCTAGTGGCATGACTTGGGCGGTCATTGGGAAGTTGACGTGAGTTGGGAACCGGCGTGCTAGGCTGGTGGGACCGGCGCAAGGTGGGGAAGGCGATCGTGCTAGATGGCGGGACCGGCGCAAGGTTGGGAAGGCGAGCGTGCTAGGCTCGTGACTTGGGCGGTCATTGGGAAGTTGGCGCAATTGGTGGGGCGGTGTAAACAAGGAGGGAGCAAAGGCGTTTCGACGGATAGCAAAGTTTCCTTATTTTGCCTTCCTTCACACGCGGCTTCCATTGGGGCATCACCCGTGCTAAAATCTGGAAGCGTTATGTCCTTCATTGCTTCCTTTTTTTTTTTTTTTTTAAGGTTCCGTATTCACACCCAGCGCAATTGCATCATCTCCCTCGTTTGAGAAAGGGTTCTTCTTGTTGAGTTTCTCTCTTTGTCATGTCGCACAGAGACGAATCATCTTCTAACCAGCCAGATTCTCCAGGTGAAGGCGCGAGGTCTGACTCTTGCATGAGCATCCCAACAAGGGTTATTCGGGTTAAGAAAATCATAGCGGTATGTTTTCTTCTTCTTTGGTGGACTGACGTACGCTTTACCGCTTGTTTGATGAATGGAAAATTTCCCTTTTGTGCAGAGATATCCCGTTGGAGCATGCGTTACTGTTATCGACGAGGATGACCTAGTCGTTCCCCTCCCTTCAAATCCAACCTTGTTGGATCACTGCAGACTTGGAGAACGCTGATTTAGGGTTCTCTTGTCATGAATACCCCTATGCAGGTTTGTCGTTTGGGACTCGTATGAGGTGTCTCTCCTCCAATTACCGAAATGTTGGCGGTTTCCTGGTACGAAAAGAATTCGTGGTCCTTTATACGGGGATATGGAAGACATACGGCCATCTCGCTGGCGGGGAGAGCGTAGTGAAGTCTTTGTTCGTCCGCCTTGTTTTCCGTAGTGAACTGTCTTTTGCCAATGATTCTTTGAGATGGAGAATATGTCCATCCGTCTTTGCTGCAGTCGACCATTCAAAGGTGGGAGAACATGGTGTCCACCTGTGAATCCTTGGAGTTTAATATCAGCTGGTTGCGGCATCGTCTCAATATTGTGAAAGTCGACAGAGATGGTATTCTTTCTAGTGTGATTCATGCCACAAAAGCCATGCTGGAAGAGGATAAAGCTTTGGCCTTGGAGTCTCAGAGGATTGAAGAGTTAACTCGAGACTTGAAGAGTAGGACTGAAAGATATCATGGTCGATTGAAGATGATGTTTTGTAGGGATTATAATTTACTAGATGGGCTTTTCTGACTTGTATCACGAGGTTTGAAGGCTCCTCTTTTTTTTTTTTGAAGAAATAAAGAAATTCCATTAATCTGTTGGATTGTATTGAAATTTGATAATTGGTAAGAAAGAAAAGTAAAAGCAGAGAGGGTGTCTGGACGTTCACATTTTTGATGTAGCATGTTGCAGGGAAGTGATTAGTCGTAGTATGCCTTAAGCCACTTTCCGTTGATGACTGCCTCTAGCTTTCCCCCATCTTCTTTGATAATCTTGTAGTAACCACTGTCATACGCTTTAGTGATTATGTACGGCCCTTCCCATTTGGGAGAAAACTTCGGTGCCGATGCATCTTGCTGGATGTGTTTGGCGGTTTTTAGCACCAGATCTCCTTCCTTAAAAACCCTTGATTTTACATGGCTGTTGTACGCCCTGGAAATCCTGTTTCTGTATGCTTGTGCATGTTCCTCCGCCCGGGATATTCTGGAGTCTATAGTATCTAGTTCCGCGATTCTGGCATTGAGTGTTTCGGCTTCATTCCACTGAGGTCCACTTGCTGCGGCGATTCTGGCAGACGGGATCTTGATTTCCGAGGATCGCGTCTGTACCGTAGACGAGGGAGTAGGGAGACATGCTTGTGGAGCTTCTTGTTGGGAGATGCTCAGAGTTCGCCCGAAGAACGCCGAGAGCCATTGGCAATTGCTCGTGCCTAGAGCTCTAGTCCAACAATCATAGGGATTGTCGTGTATGCTTAGTTTTTGTCCTTCCTGTAACTTGTTGGATCAAGTGAGGATTCGGATCGGTGAAATTCAGTCTTGTTGGTACTTTCTCGCCACAGTCTATTTTTTCAAATATTTTTGAACTTTCAAGAAGGGAAAAAATGGAATAAAGCTAATTGTGTGTTTCCAAGCTTGCCCATTTCCTGGGATAGTAGATGGTAGAGAAGACTTGTTTAATGTCAAAGTTGGTCGGAGGCAAAGACAATGAGCTTGAGGTCGTACCTCTCAAGTAGTTCATGTACTTGCTTGTTAGCAAAAGGCGTGCCGTTGTCGGTGATGACGTGTTTAGAATGTATAATTTCGAAAGATAATGAAAGAGATAATCGCCAAAACTCGGCGGATGATGTGTTCCTTGAAGAACGCATGAGGCTCTGTTTCGCAAGGAAACTTAGGCTTGTCATATTTGCGATCTGAAGAGGCAATAATACTAACGCGAGGGTAAGGCGATCGTGGCTCCAGTGGTTCCTTTCGGTGGGACAGCTTCAACCCACTTGGTAAAGTACTCGAATAAGAAAAATGAAGCACAAGCAAAAGTCGCGGTTATTATGTATTCATCTTTGTTTTGAGGATGGCGGGTTGATCTTCCCAATGATGTCGAGTCCCCGATATTCTTTTGCTCGTTCCTTCATCAACAAAGATCAAAGATTACTATAAAAGGTCCACGGGCTACTTTATCATCTTCTTCCCCAAATAATTAGATCTATAAAGGGAATCTTATGTAACCTCAACAATCATAGTGAAGTGCGGGGGTTTAGTTGGAGTGTAGGATTTCGCGTGGATGAGGTTTTGATCTTCCCAATGATGGTCCCCAGGGTGTTGGAGGCGCGTGGATGAGGTTTCAGTGAATCTGGCATTCTCGGCATTTACGAACGAAAGTAGCCGCGACGTCTTCCATGGTCGGCCGGTGGTACCTCTCGTGTATCTGCAGGAACAGTTTTGTTTCCCTTGGTGTTCGCCTTCGTGCATTTCTCTTAACATAACCGGGATTTACTGTATCGCCCAAACACCGCAAAGAGACTTCCTCCGAAACTCTTGCGATATAAAACCCCATCATGGAACACGAATCTTTTGGACTTTTGTTTTAGCTTGGACGCATCCTCTTTTTTCGATAGGGAGAATGCCGTCGCGAAGGAAGCCGATGTCGGCTCCCACGCCGATCCAGTATGACTGATGTTGAGGACTTTTTGGCTCGACATGGGGGTGCACAGCAATTGGGACACGCCTATACGGAGTAATCGAGATTGGGCTTCCATCTCCGGCCAATAGTATCCAAGTCATTGTAAACGAAGGTAGAGGGTTACTACGATGTTATTCCACAGACTTTCGGCATGGACATGTTCAAGTTGTTGTTGTGCTTCCTCTTTTCCGAGACACCTTGACAGAGAGGCTATGCAGGTTTCGATGATCTGAAAAATCTTGAAGCATAAAGAAATTCCGCAAAGTCTTGAGGTCGACCTTCCCTTGGAAAAGTGAGTTATTGAGTTCTTGAATGATAGGAGTTCTCCGAGTCATCGTCTTCGGCTTTCTCGAGTTGTGAAAGCCATGTTAAAGCTATGGTTCGCCGTTTCTTGTCGGGGTTTCCTCGGATCCTTCGAACTCGTAGCTTTGATGCTAGTGTATCTAGGCGATCGGCATGCTTATTCTTGCTACGGCCGACGTGTGTGATTGTTGCATCGGCGAAATAATTTAGTAGTTTTTGTGCTTCAGCCCTGTATGGTGCCAGCGTCAGTTCTTTCAATGCGTAAATCCCGTTTACCTGTTGATGAGTAATTTGGAATCTCCTCTTATCTCCAAACGCGTGGCCCCGGCTTGTTTAGCTAGTGATAGTCCTATAAGGAAGGCTTCGTATTCAGTGAGTTATTGGTGCATGGAAAGTCTAGCTTGAAAGAGTGCGAAAGACTTCTCCAAATAGGAGATACTAGTACCACACCCGCTCCTCTGGTATTAGTGCTGGGGGTGGAAGAGCCGTCGAAGAACAGCAGCCATGCCTCTTCTTTGACTAAGAAGATATCTGGAAGGTCTCCCGGGAGATCTTCTCGTAACTCCGCGGTGTTTTCTCACAGGAATGCTTTGCTAACAGTCTGCAGCCTTTGTCCTTTTATGGCCCTCGGGGAAGCGCACGTTATGTCGAACTCGGCAGTGCGGGAGCCATTTAGCCGGCCTCCCTATCGGGCGGGGTTTCGAGTTGAGAAACTTTACCGGGTCTGATTTGGATATTAACACCACCTTGTTGGAGAGGAGGTAGTGCATGAACTTCTGGATGGAATAAATTAATGCTAAACACGCATTTTCCGCTTTGGGGTATCTGAGTTCAGCGTCTCTTAACGTTCGACTGAAGTAATATATGGGATATTCAATTCCTTCGTCGTCTTCTTGAGCGAGGAGGGCTCCAATGGCAGTATCGCTAAAGGCTGTGTAAATACATAGTGGTCTCCCTTGCATAGGAGGCTTCATGGCGGTCGGGGAGGACATCGTTTGCTGTATCTTCTGATACGCTTCTTGTTGAGACGTAGTCCATGTGAAATTCGCTCCTTTTTTTAGCAGAGGGGTAAATGCAGTAATGAGCTGTGCCAGCCCCGGTATGAAGCGACGAATGTAGTTTACCTTGCCCATGAAACTCTGGATCTCTTTTACGGTTCGTGGTGGTGGCATCGTGAGGATATCTTGTGTTTTGACTGGGTCAACTTTTATCCCTGCGACCGTTACTTGGAATCCTAAGAACTTCCCCGAAGATACACCAAAGGCGCATTTCAAAGGATTCATCTTCAACTTGTATTCGCGGTATCTTTCGAACACTTGTCGTAGCGTTTCCGGATGATCCGCTCGAGTCTTCGATTTAACCACCACATCATCTACGTAATCTTCGACTTGCTTGTGCATCATATCGTGGAAGATGGTAGTCATGGCGCGTTGGTAAGTAGGCCCAGCGTTCTTCAGACCGAAAGGCATTACGGTGTACTAGAAGTTTCCGAGAGGGGTTCGGAAAGCAGTCTTACTCGCGTCGTGCTCATACATCTTTATCTGGTTATAGCCGCTATATCCATCCATGAAAGAGAACATACCATGTCCACTGGTAGCGTCTACCAGCATGTCGATGTTAGGGAGCGGGAAATTGTCTTTAGGGCAGCACTTGTTCAGATCTCTGAAATCGACACAACATCTGATATGACCATTCTTCTTTTTAACGGGAACGATATTGGCCAACCAGGTTGGATGGTGAATAGGTTTGACAAAACCAACGGCTAGTAATTTCTGGACCTCCGCCTTGATTTGTTCTTCTACATCGTGTCTGAATTGTCTTGGAGGCTGCTTGAATGGTTTGGATCCGGGTATCACGTGCAGATGGTGGGTGACCAGTTTTTCATCCAAGACATGCATTTCTTCGTAAGTCCATGCGAACACGTCCTGGTATTCTTTGAGTAGGTCGACTAGCTTTGAGCGTTACGCGAGAATGTAGAGTCGGGCCGATCGGAATGGGTCGCGAAATTCCTCATTCCCTATATTGACATTTCGAGTTAAATGCAGTGGTTAAGTCGGTCCCGTCTTGCAGCTTGTGAGGGGCGTCTGGAACTTCCTCCTGGTTATTGTGAAAACATTCTTTCGGGCGGAGAGACCGGGTCATGGTCTCCCCTGCTAATTGCTAACAGCGGTGGTAATGTGTGAGTTTTCCCTTTTTGCTTCGTCCTGCGGTAAGGGTGCACTCTCGCTTGGTGCGGGCACGGGTTACGCCCGGTGGTGGGAGACTGGCGGGTCTTCCTTTTGAGGAGACGGTGGGAGGGCGGTCTCCTTTGCGGAGTATCTCCAGTTTGTCGCTATCTTTGAGCGATGTCCATTTTGGTAGCAGAAAACTGTGAATCTTGGTCGTCACGCCTTTTGAACCCTCCTTCGGCCCATGTGCTTCTACGCGATGGCTTGGTGCATATGGGGACAGTGGACGTGAGGATGCGGACAACTTCTCCGTTCGATCTTGTTTTCGGGCATTGGTGGTATGTTGAAGGAATGATTTTGAGATTGTGCAGCCACGGCCTTCCCGTATCATGTGGTAGTCCTGGTTCTTTTTCAATCACTTCAAACTTCACGCTTGATTGAATTGGCCCTACTGCCAGCTCCAAGTTGATGTAGCCGTATGTGCTTGGTTGCCTTCGAAATCTGTCATCGTAGTGGGTTGTCGTACGATCTCGTTAGGTCGCACCCTGGAAGCTTTAAGTGTCTTGAGAGTGATGACATTGGAAGATGCGCCCGTGTCGTAACATGCAAGGCCCGGTTGTGACCGTCTTCTACCATCATGTCGTCATCGGTGAAAACAATATTGTTGGTGGATCTTCCGGGGATCCTTGGAGTCCCCGTGGGTGCAGGAACTAGTGATGCGTTCAGTGCTATTCGGTTAATAGCAGAGAATGTTTTTATTCGCTGGTCCTTGGAGAGGTGTAGCAATTCACATAAGTTTTCTACCAACATGGTCGCCTCCTGGTCCGCTAGCTTCCAGTCAGTGACGAAAGCATTGATTTGAGAATGCTCATTCGGGATGTTAGTGCCCTGCTCTTGATCTCCTGGGGAACATGAACCACTTAGCTCCGATGTTAGGCTGATGAGGAAGTCGAGTATGCTGTTAATCGCATCCTTCATTAGATCCATGTTTTTGGCATGGATCTCCGAGCTCGCATCATGTCAACCGGTCTTGGGACCTCTTCATTGGTCATATTGCTTCCCGAAATTGACGAGTTATCATGACCTTGAGCGGGATCAATGTTTGTGGAGATGGCACGATAACCGACCATGCTTGCGCGAAATTTGAGGACGGAAACTAAATTTGATATTGTAACCGAAAGATCAATCCTCCCGCTTTGGTCGCCAATTGTTTATGGGTAAAAATCGTTTCCGCCGATTTTGGTAAATTCGGTGAGTGAGTGAGAAACTGGTTTAAACCCTAAACAAATGTCTTGCACGTGAGCACTTTCTAGATTCGAGAGATCAATTTGTACAAGTCCGGCCTAAACCAAGAAATGGCCGTTCCCGGACTTGCTTCGGTCACAAAGTGGAGGAGAAGGGTTGATTTGGGGAGGGAAGCAAAGAAAGGTGTTGAGACCGAATAGTGCAGGAGAGTAATGTCTCGACTTGTATCGAAGTGAAAGCTTTGGAAGCTTGCAAGAGATGAAAGCTTTTTGGAGAGATTGCAAAGTTGCCTTTTACGAGAGTGTTGTGTTTTTCTCTGACCGAGACTTGTTGTCCTGGTGGAAATAGGTAAGACCTATTTATACAAGTCAAGATTGAAACGTACCACTGGCCTCATGAAGGAAGAGAGTAAATGGTGAAATAATGGGAGGAGGTGGTAACCGCATGGTGTTTATGGGTGAAAACGTTTTCACCATTATTTCCTCATTTATTTGACCGCTTTATTCCTATTCACGCTTTCTTAGTGTGAGCGTAGTGTATGCTGCATGCTGTGACCGCTAAACCAAGACC
Source organism: Papaver armeniacum (assembly GCA_023531295.1). Classification (NCBI taxonomy): domain Eukaryota; kingdom Viridiplantae; phylum Streptophyta; class Magnoliopsida; order Ranunculales; family Papaveraceae; genus Papaver; species Papaver armeniacum. Next base: position 90,093 of record JAJJWW010011685.1, on the reverse strand, counting down.
CTGTAAAGCATCCCCCAGTTTGTGTTGATATCTCGAGTGTTGGTTGCACCTTGAGTGCAAGTGGCGCTGCTAGTGGCGCGTGTGGCATGTGCGGAATGCCTTTGTTGCGGGTTGCACCTTGAGTGCAAGTGGCAATGCCAGAGCTGCTAGTGGCGTGTGTGGTGGCATGTGCGGAATGCCTTGGTGGTAGGTTGCACGTTGAGTGTAAGTGGCAATGCCAGAGCTGCTAGTGGCGTGTGTGGCATGTGCGGAATGCCTTGGTGGTAGGTTGCACGGTTTGCAAGTTAGGCTACCAGCGTGGGTTTTGGCATGTGCCAATGGCACGTACGGCCAAGTTGGCCTAGGTTGCACGGCTTGCAAGTTAGGCTACCAGCGTGCGTGTTTGGCATGTGTCAATGGCACGCATGGCCATTAGGGCCACGACTAGGTAATGAAAGCTACCAGCGAGCGTGTTGGCATGTGCCAATGGCATGCTCGGCCATTAGGGCCACAGCCTGGTAAGAAAAGCTACCAGCGATGCGTGTTGGCATGTGCCAATGGCATGCTCGGCCATTAGGGCCACGGCTTGGTAAGAAAAGCTACCAACGAGCGTGTTGGCATGTGCCAATAGCACGCTCGGTCATTAGGGCCACGACCTGGTAAGAAAAGCTACCAGCGATGCGTGTTTGGCATGTGTCAATGGCACGCATGGCCATTAGGGCAACGGATAGGTAATGAAAGCTACCAGCGAGCGTGTTGGCATGTGCCAATGACATGCTCGGCCATTAGGGCCACGGCCTGGTAAGAAAAGCTACCAGCGATGCGTGTTGGCATGTGCCAATATCATGCTCGGCCATTAGGGCCACGGCTTGGTAAGAAAAGCTAGCTACCAGCGAGCGTGTTGGCATGTGCCAATGGCACGCTCGGCCATTAGGGCCACGGCCTGGTAAGAAAAGCTACCAGCGAGCGTGTTGGCATGTGCCAATGGCACGCTCGGCCATTAGGGCCACGACCTGGTAAGAAAAGCTACCAGCGATGCGTGTTGGCATGTGCCAATGGCATGCGTGGCCAATTTGGCCTAGGTTGCACGGTTTGCAAGCCTAGGTGCGGGCGCTACTTTGGCATGGCGCGGCTAGGGCCAAGGTAAGGGTGTTTGGCTTGGCGTGGTGTGACCAGCGTAGCTAGGGCCAAGGCAGAGTGTGTTTGGCATGGCACGGATAGCTTGGGATAGGTGTGGCTGGCATGATTTGCCATTGGCGCAGAGGTGCGGCTAGCATGGTTGGCATGCTTTGGCGCGTTTGGTGTGACTAGCATAGCTAGGGCCAAGGCAGAGTGCGTTTGGCATGGCGCGGCTAGCTTGGGCTAGGTGTGGTGGCATGATTTGCCATTGGCACGGAGGTGCGGCTAGCATGGTTGGCATGCTTTGGCGCGTTTGGTGTGACTAGCATAGCTAGGGCCAAGGCGAGTGCGTTTGGCATGGCGCGGCTAGCTTGGGCTAGGTGTGGCTGGCATGATTTGCCATTGGCACGGAGGTGAATTAGGGTTTTGTTCGTTGTAACCCTAATTTGAAAAAATACCCCCTATTAATTACTGACTACATGCATTGAATGTTCTAATAAATGTGTCACCGATGACATTTGGTTATTCGGGGTTTTACGATTTTACCCTTTGTCTAAAAACCACCATCAACACCAACACAGAGTTTATAGCTTGGTATGTTTTGTGAGAATATTTTAAAGTATCATTAACATGCTTTTGTAATTATCTTGGTTTATGTTATCTTGATATTACCGTTGGTGAGTTCTTAAAATAAATTCCTTGATCTCTATTCTATTCGTTGATTCTAGTCCAGGATAATAAAATGGTAATCATTGATTATACGTGAACATTATCGGTGAAAAATGCCTTTGACATAGCCAAAAACCTAATGAACCATAAGATAATGTGACCAACATAAACTGGAGTTATAGCATACCTTTCCATGAATGTTAATTGACTAAGATAACAAAAGAATTTATATCCATTTAAAACTACTCCCAAAAGTGAATGAATACGTCTTTGACCCGTCCATGAATTTCAAGCCTCTTTTGGGCATTCCAATATCCTTACGGCCCCGCATTAACCTCTCGTTATAGTCTTAAGTGTACGTACTTTATTTCTTTGTAACAATACATTAAAGAAGATTACAACTTTAGTTAATGTATCCAAAATAATGAATATTTGATTTCATCTCTTATTGTTAACAATACATCAACAGATGGATCCATGTTGGCAACTATAAATTAGTTTAGCTTAGTACATAACGGGGATAACGATCAGAGAGCAACAAAAGGGATGACCTTTTTTCTCTACACAACATATTTAAATATACTCAGAGAATGATACAAAACAGAAGTGCTCGAATTGGGTCAACTCCGTGAAAAATTAAATTGATGATGTTTTATGTCGGAAATACAGTATGCTAGTTTTTTCTATCTAAATAAATGTGATTTACTTAACATGTGATTGTGAGCCTAATCTGGCCAAGCAAAGGCGAGCCTACACAAAAGACATGTAGTAGAGTGCAGGGACTATAGTAACGTGACACTAATGCATCAATACGTCTAAGCTCCCAAATTAGCTAAAAGTAGTTGGTATATCAGCATGCTAAATTTGGAACTGAAACAGTATTCCAATTTATAACCAACTATCATTTTTTAATAGAGGACGAAATTACTTAGACTCTCGATTATCTTCGCATGTTATTTTTAATTCACTGAAGATACTACTCTTTCTGAATTTATGATGCTCCCCAATCATGAAAATGCATGTTATAAGACCATAATGATGTGGTCTATATATTTAATGAAAATATTCCATAAAATACATGTTGATAGGAAAAAAATAATGTATTATTGTTTCTGCTTATCACCCAAAGATTGGTAAATATGCTTCAAGAAAAAGAAGGTTGGTATAAAATTTCAAACATATAGAATTTGAGGAAGAGAGCAGTTACTACATACTTAAGAGTGTATACGATAACACTTAATTTTGAAATGATTTAAAAAATAAATCATATTCCTTCAACCAACACAACCAAACAGATGCTAAAAGACTTGATATTAAAAAAACGATATGAAAACATATGGGAAACTAACCAACAAAAACACTCATTGAGTATATAAAAATTTGAAGAATCCATTAAAAAAATTGGGAACGAAAAAACGTAACCCTTATAACAGAGTAACTCAATAATTCCAAAAAAAAATTATAATTAAAAGCCCTGGATATGCACTTATTGATACCTATTGTACTCTTCATTAGTACATATATTATGTTCAACAAAAATAAGAATGCAGTAAAATATGTTGATTAAAAAACGATACGAAAACAGTCATACAGATTATTGTAAAATGTAGTATCACATAGCCTTTTAATCCTATTTGAATTCGGCTATTCATTTAGCTTGAAACCAAATCTATATGTATTTGAATTGCGCTCGGCTTCCATAATATTTTTTCAGTGTTATATACTATAAGACCTTCTTTGTGTATTTTCGTTCTTTCTTGATCCCATATTCTATCCATGTTTACACTGTATTTTTGTTGTGGATGAATGTTAACATTCTTGTCTCTCATTTTTTTTTTTTTACTTTTCGTTCATCCTTGTAACAATATTTGCCAAATTCTACGATATGTTCTTCAGATCCATGGTTTGGGAAAAAATTCCTCATATCATGCTCTCTATATATCAGTTCTATTACATGTTTTCTTCAGAATGAAATCACTTCTCCGTCTATCTTTTAACTATTTTTTTATTCAAAACAATTTCTGGAAAACAAAGATTTCCTATTTTTAAGTTGCAAGATGTCTTAGTAGTTCTTTTGCATCCGGCCGCTCATTAGATTCTGAATTTTCTCTGAACGTTTTCCCCAGTACAATGCTTCACATACAATAGATGAGTTGTATAAATTTATCGTCGTGTGACGATAGATGAGTTGTAGATTTTTTTCCTGAATTGTTGATTTTGTCAATGTCATCTAATTCTAAAAATTGGCTAAACGTGATGTCATTCCAATCTTTGTCTAATTTTTTATATTGTTAAAATTTTGCTAGCTCGTGTTTTTGTCCTTTCTTTTCGATGTACATATATATATGATCCTATTGTAATTACAGTTAACCCAATCTTTTTTAGGTTCATAAAACTCAATATGTTTCTTCGGAATATATTCATTTTCTAATTAAGGAAATAAGGGTCTCGTCTGTAGAGTTTCTTATGTTTTGTCGTACATAACATTGGTTTATTGATAACGATATGTTCTTCATCTATGAACTATTTTGACTCGAAGTTAGAAAGCTTGTTGTGGAGAGATATTTTTCTCTTTCTATTGTTCTCCAAAATCATATCGTTTATTGATCTCAAACTTCATCTATTGTAATGCAAAAACTCTCAAATTAATTCAATATTTCCACTTAATTAAAAATAATATAATGTTATTTTAAAAAGGTATATATAATAAGTTATAAAACCTTGTTATTCTATTGGTTTGTATAGCCTATTTTAGATGCAGGCTTGTGATTATTATGCTTATTATATATGGAATTCTAACTAATTTTGGAATCGTCTGTTTTTAGGAAACTGTGTAGATTGTTTGATATATTTTTGTATTTTGAGGTTTTTTGGACTTAGTGTGGTCAGTCCTAAACCTTAATATTTTAGCAACCAACTCAACAAACCTGTGATTATATTTGTGTCATATGTTTATGTTAATATATATGAGCCTTGGTTTTTAGTGTATTTAATTGTTTAGGAAAAAACTCATATTATCATGCTCTGTATATATCCGTTTTGTTACTTATTTTCCAAGGAATGAAATCACTTCTTCGTTTATTTATTTTAGTAATTTTTTCTTCAAAACAAATTTAGAAAACAAAAATTGTCTATTTTTTTAACGTTGCAAAGATGTCTGTGTAGTTCTTTTGCAATCGGTCCTCATTATACTTTGAATCTTTTCTGAAAGTTTTCTCCAGTAAATAATCTTCAAGCATTTTATCGTCATGTGAAAATAACAGAGTTGTATAATATTTTCTTGCATTGTTGATTTCCTCAATATCATCCACTTCTAAAAATTGGTTAAACGTGATGACATTCCAGTCTTTGTCTAATTTTTTATATTGTCTAAACTTTGTAATTAGCTCGTGTTTTATTCTGCTCTTTTCGCTGTACATATGTATGATCTTATGTAATCATATTTAATCTAGTATTTTCAGGATTCATAAAACTCAATCGGATAATATTGCGAAGTCGTGATCTCCTATAGATATTTGTCTCCATGTATATGTCGTACCAACTCATATTTTCATCGGAGTACATCAGTTTTCTATTAAGGAAATAAGGGAACCACTTGTACTTTCTTTTTTGATGTGTCGTACCTAACATTGGTTGACACATAACGACATGTTCTTTATCTATTGAGCTATTTTGATCCGAAGTTTGAACTATCTTGTTGTGGAGCGATATTTTCCTCTTTCTCCAAAATCATATCTTTTATTGTTCTCAAACTTCATCTGTTGTAACAGGAAAACTCTTTTATTTCCCGGGTTTATGTAATAGTGACCATGTTATTTTGTTAGTGTATATAGCCTATTTTTATGCAGGCTTGTGATTCGTATGCTTGAGTATATACATAATTGTAACTAATTTTAGAAATCATCTAGTTTTAGGAAATTGTGTAGATTATTTGATACGTTCTTGTAGTGTTTTAGTTATTCAGGATTTAGTGTGTCCGGTTGGTATTAAACGTTAGCATTTTAGCAACCAACTCGACAAACCTGTAATTATATTTTTGTTGTGTACGTGTATTATTGTGAACGTTGCGTTTTACAGTATTTGATGGTTTGGGAAAAGACTCATATTATCATGTTCTCTATATATATGTTATGTTACTTGTTTTCATAGTAATGAAATCACTTCTTCGTTTATTTCTTTTAGTATTCTCGTCCTCAAACTAATATCTGGAAAACAATTTTATTTTATTTTCAACGTTGCAAAGATGTCATTATAGTTCTTTTGCATTTGGCCCCTCATTAGACTTCGAATCTTCTCTGAACGTTTTCCCAACTAAATAAGCTTCAGCATTTTGCTGTCACGTGACAATAAATGAGTTGTAGAATTTTTTTTCTTGCATTGTTGAATTCGTCAATGTCATCGATTTCTCAAAATAAGCTAAACGTGATGTCATTCCAGTCTTTGTATAATTTTTTACATTGTCTATACTTTGTTAGATCTTGTTTTTGTCTTTTTTTTTACATGTACATTTATATATTCCTATTGTAATGATCTTTAATCCAATATTTTTTAGATTCCTATGACTCGATCGGATAATATTGCTATAACGTGATCTCGACTGATATTGTTCTACCTGAATATACCGTTCCAACTCATATTTATTAGCGGATTCCATTGATTTCATTAAGGAAATAAGGGCACCATACGTAGGGTTTGTTTTATTGTGTTGTACCTAATATTGGTCGATTGATAACGATATGTTCTTCATCTTTTGAACTATTTTGAACTGTCTTGTCGTGAAGAGATATTTTTTTCTTTTGCTAAAATCATATCTTTTATTATTCTCAAGATCATTTATTGTAATACAAAACTCTGTTATTTTCCAAGTTTATGTAACAATAAACCTTGTTATTTTGTTGGTTTATATAGCTTATTTTTAATGTCGTCTTGTAATTCGTATGCTTGAGTATATACGGGATTCAAAATAATTTTGGAAATCCTCTAGTTTTAGGAAACTGTATAAATTGTTTGATTTTTTAAGGTATTTTGGATTTAGTGTGTCCGGTTGGTCTTAAACGTTGATATTTTAGCCACCAACTCAACAAAACCGTAGGTATATTTGAGTTATGTACGTGTATTGTTGTGAACGTTGCTTTTTCACCTCAACCTGTTTTGCACCACGAAGTACTAACCTTGTAACTTGATTTTAATCATCGTTCACAAAGTCACACGGTAAACAGTTACTCGATAAATTCCTAAAACAATTGTTCATCGAAACCAAGATATTATGTTACCACTCTTGAGATTGATATCAATAGTGTCCTAATTAACAACTTTAGATGGAATTCAATTGTGTCTTGGGGTAACAAAAATTTATAGATTGACCAAGTTGTGTTGCTTGTTAATTAGCTCTTTACCTTTATTATGCAATTTCTGTGTTCTGGAAGTGTTAGAACTTAAAAAAATAAAATAAGTATTACAGATATGTGATAGGTATTGGCGCTGCAAACATCTATTCTTTATTCCGTTGTTAATTTTCCACATGTTCATGGTTGAATTTAGGTTAATGCAACCACGTATCCTCTATTGCCTAACATCTTGAGAAACTATACCCGATCATTTGTGAATATCGCTTTTCCACTTTAGTAAGTATGCTTTGTAACTTGATCTTACTCATGCAAACTGAGATGAATACCTTGCTACATCCCAAGTTCGTCAACAGTTTGAGATATTAACTTTGCAACCCTACCTTATATTATATGTGATATAAGATGGAGTATCCAAACAAAGTTCTGGGATCACACCTGAACTAATATGACGTAGTTGTTAAGCAAAAGACTCTACCACAGTGTGGTCTAAGTTGTCTTCGAACTATGGACATTGTGGTAAACATTTGAATATTTTCCTAAGCTAAATTGTTAAGAAACTAATTGTCCCAGCAATTTGTAATAATCAACACCCAGAAAACAAAAAAAGGATGCTTGATTTTCCATAAACATCATTATTGTAAATACTGCACTTCAGGGTTCCGGGGAATAACATCAATAATCCTTAAGAAAAAAGAAACATTGATTTACAATCTATTGAGTTTTCCAATAGAACAATAATCCTTTAAACAACTCTAAAACAGTGGAACTGTTATCTTAATGTAGAAGCTAGTCATTCAGTGGAACTGGAAAGAGTAATCGAATCTTCTAAGAGTAATATATTTATAAGAAATAGTTATATTTAAACCAATCCATTATTTCTTCAGATTAGTTTTCAAAAAATTATTCGTCGCCTACTCTTCATCATCAGAGTTTACTTTCTTTTTCAGTATGTGCCGAGTACTTTTGGCTGATGTGTTTTGGCTGCTTTGCTTGATTTCTTCTTTGTCGTTACATAATGCACATTTTCTACCCCTCTTAGATGTCTCCTTGTCATTATCTTGGTAGTATGTGTGACATTCCTTTCGCGTCGTCGACCCTATAAAGAAAGCGAACTTTACATATAAGAGGGGTCCCCATAGAGAAAGAGAGCTTTCATATTTGAAAAAAAAAAAGTGTTTTAGTAACAAACGCTTGCAAAGCTACATGGGTATTCTGTATCAGCATCTTGAATCCCCTGACTCTCCTTCTGACTTGAATACTTTTTGGACCGTAAAATTTTCAGATTGGTTATTTATATTGTACTCATAGATCACGAATTTGAAAACAAATGTGCGGTCTTCGATTCGGTTGAACCACCCATGTGCCTCTTTTTCCTTGTTAATCTGTATTTGGAAATAAATAATGTGATGAGCATGTGTTCACACTACATCTATCGAGTTAATTTTCCATACTAATATGTCGTTACCTCATTGCATTGTTCCAGGTTATCTACATGTTCTTTCGTAGTTCATTTCATCAACTTTATCAACTTTTCTGTTGTCTTTCTCATCATTGTGAGTACTGCAAGGGAAAAATATCTTTTGGTCCTTTTTTAGGTGGTCCCATGTTTGTTTGGTCCACTTATAAAAAAGGGTTTACATTTGGTCCTTAATTATTTAAAAATGTTAGAATATCTAAAATACCCTCTTTATTATTTACTCTCTTCTCACGTGTTTATTTTTTTTGGTTTATCTCTTCTTTATTTTTTTCTCACAAATTTCTCTCTCTTCTTAACTTTAATAAATAAAAAACTTAAAAATAAAATATCTCTCAAGATATAAGTCGAAAATTAATAAATTTTTTATATATTCGGAAAGGTCTCGACGATATCTACACAATGAATACCCATTATGCTATGTTTCAGAATTTTAATTTTTTTTCGGTGTAATAGTAGTTCATATCCGAGAATGAACACTATTTTAGAACATGATAGTTCATTCTACTTATAGCAGTTCATTTCGTAGAATGAACTCGTATATGTTAGCAATTTGTTTTGTAGAATGAACTCATAAAAGTAGTTCATTATGAAGAATGAAGTCGTAATGGTAGTTCATTATTATAGTTCATATTGTAGAATGAACTCGTGATAGATGTTTCTTATTGTCAAATGAATTCATAATGGTTGTTCATATTGTAGGATTGATAATTCACGTTGTAAAATGAATTAGTAATAATAATTAAGTATGGTAGTTGATATTGTAGAATGAACTTGTAATAGGTGTTCATTATGATAGTTCATATTATAAAATGAACTCGTAAATGGTAGTTCATATTGTAGAATGAACTCGTGATAGGTGTTCATATTTTTGAATGAACTCCTAATGGTATTTCATATGGTAGAATGAACTCATTGTATTAGTTCATTATACCAGTTCATTATGTAGAATGAACCAGTTCATATAGCTAGTTCATATTGTAGAATGAACCCTTGATAGGTGTTCATTTTGTAGAATGAACTCGTAATAATAGTTGATTACACCAGTTCATTTCATAGAATGAAGTCGTATGGTAGTTCATCTTATAGAATGAATTCGTATGTTATCTAATCCTAAGAGTTCACTTTTTAGAATGAACTAATTAGCATAATTATTCATTATAGTAGTTCATTTTATAGAATGAACTCGTATAATAGTTCATTTTATAGCTAAAAAATAAGGTAAAAATTAAAAGCTCCGAAGTATAGCGACAATGGTACTCGTTGGAAAGCTCTCGTCGAGGGCTTTCCGAAGATATAAAATTTATCATTTTTGGACATATGGTTCAAAAGATATTTAAGTTTTAAGTTTTTATTTATTTATTTTTATTAGGAGAGAGAAAAAAATGAAAAAGGGTATTTCTGCCACAATTAAAGGAGTGTGGCATCATTGATGACATCATCCCGCGTGAGTATTGTCCACCCTAGGACCAAACAATAATTTTTAGGACCAAACAACAATAAATATTTTTAAAAAGGACCAAACAGATAGTTGACTGGGTCAAGTGGACCAAACTAACTCTAATATATTATTCCTAGGACCTATTAGTATTTCCTACGTACTGCAATATCTTTGTCGTCTTTTACAGTCAAATTCAATTTGTGCCTATATATATTCTAAGTCGTTAGTAAATCTTGATGTATTTTCCATCCATTTATATATTAAAAAAAACATTATTCATTTTTACCATCCTCTTCAAAATTATTTTTGCACTTATTATACCGAGGTTCCTCATCTTCGTCGTATTCAACCTTTTTACTGCATCTGTTGCATGCCATATAATACCACTTTTTGTTCTCAACCAAGCCCTGTATCATCGCCTTTTGCCATTTTTTCGAAGCGGCACAAATTTAGGTATGTTTAACTTTTCGTATCAAACTTTAATTTTTGGTTAATACCTTTTAAAATAGTCATAAACAACTGATCAAATTAATCAAAATACTAACTGCTTCTCCAAATTTTCCATTTTTTACCGATAATGAATAGTTCTATAAAATTTCTTCACAACCAACCCACAAACTGCATGTAAATAAAACTCATTATTAAGTATGTTACTTTTAATCTAAAAGAATTATATTTACAAAGCACCATTGAAATTACCCCATTTATTATTATGTTCTACCAGTGAGATACTAACAATGATTAGCAGGACGACAGTTCTACAAACAGTTTTTGAAAGTATAATGTCATCCGGCCCTTAAGATCCAACAATCCCATAAAAATGACATAATGCAATTATACAAATGACCATGTTGAGTAATCTTGAAATTCTGAAAACAGTAAACACGATAAAATTAACAAAGAAAATTATAAAAATTACCCACCTTAGGTTTAAATCGTGCCTTTTGGAACATCATCTACGAATACATGTCTAATTTCACGGAAACAAATGGTTCTTAACGCTTTTGATTGATACACCCTTCGAAGCAACCCATTTTAGAAATACTCTAGCAACTTTTCTTCCATAGTCCTTTTTCTTCCGTAATTTTGAACACAATAAAAACCTATAAAGTCCTGTGGTAAATTGTGCTACTATAACTGTTAATAGGTAACAATAGCAGTAGCATTAACAGACGTCACAAATGTTCTACTCATTTGAATATTATTTTCAATCCATACAGCATACCACATGACAGATAACCTACAAAATTACTAAAATTATGCACCCTAATACACAATCAAGTAACCTGGCCTGTAATCATTACTACTAAACTGATAAGCAAGGCTCAGTACAATGCGCCATTGTGATACATAAAGCAGTTGCTGTAACTATTCATAGTTATAATGGGAAGGGTTTCATCAGAATAATGGGGAAACAATAAGAGAAGAAAAACTGAATGAAGAAGATGAATAAACACTGATCACATCGAAGTAGGATATAAGCGATATACCAAACCCCTACCAAGTATAAATTATAAATTGCAAATACAACCATAGATCATTGGGACACCAAGCAAAAGCATCAAAAGTCAATACAATATCAAGTACTAAGAATCATCATGCAATTTATAATTTTACTCTTTTACGTAGTGGCCTGACCTTTGCATATACATGCTCTTTCTGCTAACCACGATAGTGTAATCGCATCCAGGAAAATAGTTCGTCTTTCATATTCACGTGGAAGCTTGGATTGTTATGGCGATACGAAAATACTCATGAAATCATAACTGAATTGAGTTAGTATGTAGTTGTCTAATCTTAAAGGCCTCAAGGGCAACAATATTAAACAAAAGCACACTAACTAAATGCAGTTATGTGATGTCGCGGCCGCTGTAGCAGCGAGGCCATGAAGGGGCTGCAAGACCAACAAAAGTACGCACCTAAATTTAGAACTGAGCAGGCATATGGTGTGCTACGTTATGTTAGGAAATGACCCTAACATTTTTGCGCCCTAGCCGCCCAGAAAAATTAAGAATTTTTTTTTGTTAACACTTTAGCAAATAGGGCGTCTTATTATCTAGGTGACCCTTGGGACACTCGTGCGCCTAGGCGAGCACCTAGCTCTCCTTTCACAACATAGATGGTGTGCATTATTTTTTTAAATCAAAGACCGATAACATTTACAAAGAAGAAAATCATTTTCAAGTACCCAGATAACATTTACCTTAAAAATGCAAAGTATACAACTAATTAAACTCGCAGATCGCCTGAGGATCACTGACATTACCGGGGGTTACTGATCCAATTAAGGATCTGTTTAGTCCCTGGAGATTCCGATGCTCAGTTGTAAAGTACCATCAGGTTCCTTTGAAGCCTAAAATAGAACAACACCATAATCACCATCACCAACTACTACCAAATTGTATGTATCTAGGATAACCACTCTTTGCTTGGATAATGTACTCAAACACACAAAAGTAACAGAAAACTGAATTAGAAAACGTGATACAAAAATCAAAACTGAAAGCATAAATTAAAAACTTGGTTTTTTGTTGGAAATGCACCTGTTGAGCAACATCGCCCACATCAAAAAGATATTGTCCGACATTAGGAGAAATTAAAACAAAACCAAATTGTAATATTCTGCCAAATCAAAGATTGCACAAAAAAAGTTGACTGAAATTGAGGATTACCTTGCAATGGATACTTCCCGACATACGCAGGATTTTCTAGCAATGGATTTGGGTAACATATTTTGACATCTTATAATTTGATTCCTATGCAACAATTTACAGTTGTCTTTATATAGAACCCAATTATCCAAAGTTCACCAACAATTCACAGTTGTATATCCTCTCTCGTCGGATTTCTGCATTTGAATGAGCCTTGGTGATGCATGTTAACACGATAAACACGTATGTGAAAGACATGGAAAAGGCATGTTCGATGTTTCTTCTTCAACATTAACACAAAGAATATTGAAATACCTGTTTGGAAATGTATTCCCCAATTTAGAGTGGGTTTCGTCAAGCCTTAAAGATGAAAATCTATATATTGGAATGCTTAATCAGATGCCAACCCTCATAACCCCTCCTGAAATAAAGTAACCAAGACAATAAGTAACAACAGTAAAAAAGTCGGAGAGAATTAGTTTCAGCACTCCATTCCTTTTGGTTTAAAACTTCTACCAAACATTTTTGAGCATCTCTAATATTATTTAAAATATACTAAAGCGGGTGAAACTAAAACATAAACCAACAACATTTCAATTTAATCACGTACTTAAGCGCATCCAAATTAACCCACACATTAACATGTTTAACGGGGCCATCTGAGAGCAGTAATCAATATGTAGATGAAATCTTTTCCAAGATTTCAACTGAACACTATGTTAAAACAGATTCATACTCTCGTGTCCGCAAGAAGAAATAGGCAAATGCAATATTACCCAAGATTCAGATAATATTATTAGAAAAAATCATAAAGATTGACAAAATAAGACAACGGTGTAAATTATGGTTGTCATTTCTGTTGTAGATCACTTCAAGCCACACCTTGTCAGATAGATCATAAGGTACCACAGGATTGAAAACTAAACCTAAGTTACTGAGAAGAGTGCTGAACACAATAATGCATAACAACAAATATACAAACATATAAAGTCCCTGGAAAAGGCTAAATTTCATGACGATGACTATAAATATCATCGTATTTTCGTCTAACATATCCTTGGAAATAAGGCATGTTATCATCATTCCGTTTAATAGGATGAAAGTGGATAGGAGATACGCCACGTTCAAAATATTCTAAGTTTAGAACCACTTTGAGATTCTAAATTGACATATCTACCTTAGATGAAACACGAAGACATGAGATTTGCTATACCAAAGTTGAAGCATATATAAAACAAACCTCTGTTGAAGGAATTATCCATTTTAAGGCATTCTCCACATTTATAATTGTAGATGGATACTCAGGTGGAACGAAATTCCATCAACCTGCATAAAAAAAGTTTCGATTTACAATCACTAAAATGCATAAGAAACTCTTAATTTCTTCCTTCACAAAGACAAAGTAAGATCAAACCTTGAAAGAACTACATCTATATTCTCGTTCTCTTTCTCACTTTTCTTTTTATCCAGAAGATGGCCTACAAAAATTTCAAAAACATCCATGGCATATAACCACCGATCACGTAAGAAACGACTTCAAATAGGATTTGTTGAGATATATATACCATAAAGTAAGCCTCAATGATTAATTTAGGAGATGTGATATACATATTATAATTCATGTCTGCATGAATATCACAGCCAACTACTTGTCGTGAAAATCCACGTACTAATATAGATAGTTCAGGAAAACGACTCAGAGAAAATGCAGATAAGTGGAACTTGAAATAATGGAATTCAAATGCTTTTATCCTTGCAATAACTTCCGTGGGAAGTTCTTAAGTAAATATACCACCTGTTATTTTTAAAACGTTTCATAGAAATAAACCCAACTTTATTAGAAGAACCACTTCAATAGCACCTAATAAAAGTAAAGCAAAACAAACTCATGAATATTCGGTATATTAACTGCATATAACATCAAAACTAAACAAAAAAAAAAAAAACTAAACAAAAATAATACCTTCATGAAGAAGGTTATATATGTTGCTATTGATTATTGCAAAGACTCTTTTTCGAGAACAATTTCCTGTAACCCAAAACTGTGCACTTGGCATCGGTAGATAACAGTGAAGCTATTTTGGTATATGTCTCCATACTGCAACCACAAAAGGAAAAATATTAAGAACTGCAAGAAAGACAAACATTAACTATCAAATCTACGGTTCAAGTACTATGTGATTACCGTAATGTATCAAGAACTATAACCTCAACAAAACCATAAACATAACAAACATCTTGAATGTAAAATAAAATAGTGATTAGAACAACATAAAACATAACCAAATAGTACAGTTCGACTGGATAACAACAATTATAATAGTATCACCTCTCACATTCTCTTCCGATGAACCCAGTACATCCTTATCTCCACATCCTTGTTTATTTCATTAACTATTAAAATCTGCATCCGATTAATCAAAACCCATATTTAATAATCAACATAAAATCAGAATATCAAAACTTATACGGCGAAAATACAAAGGAAATTTAGCAAAGCTTAACCTGTGGTCAAGGAAGTCGATGTGGGCCAGCTGCCTCGTACTCAAAAATATATATAACAACAACAACTAAGCCTCATACTCATAAATATATATTATCAAAAAATAGGCCAGTAAATATATGTACAAATATTGATCGACTCATTGTACACGAAAGTTACGATTTTCTTAACATATACTGATAAGAGTGATTGAAAGTACCCATTAAAGGGTTTATATAAAATACCTGCAAAGACCATACATTGACAGTTTTTTCAAAGCAGGTGATGAAGAGGAAACAACCTAAAACAACAACTAAAATGCAAACCAAATCAATAACCCATGCAGTTGGTGGTAGTGGGTTAAACAGGTGATGGACTCGCTGATTCAAGTGCTTGCTTGTCCTAGTTGCAGCGAGCAAGTGGAGGACCTGGACTGAACTGCGACTGGTGGTCTGAGTTGCTGGGATCACACCTGAACGTATGTAACAGAGTTCTTAAGCAAAAAACTCCACCATAGTGTGGTGATTAATGTCACCGCCATACACTGTACACTATGGTAAACATCCGAATATTATCCTAAGCAAAATTGTCAAGGAACTGATCAGCCCAGCAAATAGTAAAAGCACTAGCGGAAAAAAACTCAAAAAAAAGTTATTTGATTTTCTAACAACGTCATTATTATAGATATTGCACTTCAAGTTTCCAGGGAAGAACACCAAAAAGCCAGGAATTCTTAAATTCTTAAAAAATAATAAGTTAAATTCAAATAACAATAGAAACAAATAGTCTAACATACTGCCTTTAATAATATGTAAAATATTGTTGCAGGCTTGTAGTATATGCAACATACAACAAAGCTGGATATGAATAATCATAAAATGCGAAATAGAAAGGGCGACTCATCATAACAAAGTGACTTCCCAATTTCTACCGTTTTAATATGGAATCTACTGTGAAAAAATTAACTGTACTGGCACGGTAGAGTGGTTACACATGTTAACGCACCTAAAAGAAAAATTAGGCACAACCTAATATGCTCTTGAAATGGAGAAAAACATTAGTTTGTGGTTGTCGCATAACTGACCGGGGTGAGGTACGTGTTGGGAAGGGTTGCTTGAAATGAGTGGGTTAAAAAGAGAGTACCTTGTATCGGTTGCTCACATTTGCGCCGAAGAACAATCCAAACTGTTAACCTCTAGGGACCCTTTAATTTCATAGGAATTTTAAATCATATCATAAATGAACGATTGTCGGAGTTGAATAATACTACAGAAACTCCAGAATTCTTAACATTATAAAAGACTTACTTGTTGAGCATGACGTAGGAGTAAGTGAGATCATGTAGATTAAACTTCTTAAACACGATAGATGGTGTTGCCAGTGTTGTGCAGTCTCCCCAGCAAGATCTGACCCCAGGTTACTTTCAACTTTATAAGCTTGACATGGTCTAGATTTATAGAACACCCTGCATTAAAATTCAAGTAGTAAGACAGTTCATCCGTCATGCGATGATTGTTTCTAGAATCCAAACTCTCCACGTTTATAAATACTTGTCTGAAAATATTTTAAAATCCACGAAGGAGATAAGGAGGAATAAACCCTTTCGACCTAAGTTTTTCATCGTAATGCATCTGATTAAACAACTATAGAAAATGATGGGAATTTCTTCACCAAAATTTCTATATCAACCGATCAAAAGTAAAGAGAATCAAAACTTTAGTAAAGTGGGAACTCCATCAGTTCACAATATAGTTAGGTTACTTCAACCTAGCTACTGCAAACATTAGAGGAAAACAATCTATGCAACAAAACCCACACACACAAAAAAAAAGCCATTCAAGATTTGATTTAGTCTGTTGGATCAGTTTGTAATTTTTTTTGTTTGGGTTCCTGGTTCATCACTGTTTCAGGAATTATGTGTAAACTGGTAATCAACCACAACATTCAAAAGTGGAAACAAATGACATAGGATGTCCTAATGATCTGTTTTCTACCAAAAAAACAGAGCGTAAGAATGGTATTTCTATAATCAGATATATGGAAACAATGACGCGGCTAACGTTAATGCTATGCAACCTCTAATACATAAAGTGTTATGGGTTTTTGATGACTATATACAGACTCCCACCTTCACTTTCTTCACAAAATGCTATACAATCTTTAATACCAAACTAATCAATAAAAAGATTTTTGAAATATTCAAAGGTTTTAGTTGTCAAAAACTTAAATTAGATAAATTAGGCAGTCTCGCATATGCAAAGCACAAAGTACGAATACTGCTTACCAACTATACTATCTGAAGCAAATATATACTAATATTGCATGCATGAGGTTATGGTTAGGGTCATATTTCTGCCTAAAATCCTGACAGATGCAAATACACGAATAAATATATTAAGAAAAGACGGCATCACATGAACTTCAGTTTGGAGTAAAGACTGCATTAAACCATTACAGCATTACAATTTACATTCAATGAGGCATAACTAAACAGATCGGAGGACCACGTAGAGCACATATATCACCGTTTCACTATCAGGGATCTTAAAAAACAAAAAGGAGATGAATGCATACACACCTAACCTAACCATTGAGACAGAAGTTCATACATAGTTGCACCCTTCTCGAATACTCATTTCTGAAACCACAAAAACAAATCACAAAATATATTAGGTATCGTAGAAAAACAAAAAATCTACAGGGGTAAAATTTGTTGGTTTGTGTTATTGATATTAAACCCAAAATCAACGAATGATATATTCAAACGGGTAATAGCAGAATTGAGAAGTCATGGTCAAGCTTGATTAGATCTTAATAAGTAGAACATAAACATCAAAATAAGAGGATCACAACATTCACCGATTAAATAAATTTCTCAATAAAAAAAAAAATGACCAAGCATAACACGTGAAAAAATCAAATTAAGAACATGAGATAATCCAAAGATTAAGAGAGCAACCCTAGAATTTGTGTTTACTAACCTAGTCTCCATCTTTCTTCTCATCTTTGTTCTTCACATCTCTTATCTTCAAAAGAGAATTTCTATCATACACCTGTTTCGCTTTTCTTCTCAGTATGGGATTACGGGTAACTTAGCCAAGGAAACGAATAGGAAGAAACCTCTCTCTCTATGTCCGCCTCTCCCTCCCTCGCTGGTTCCATAAAAGGCATTCCCCGTAACATAGCCTATCATTCCCAGCCGTCCAAGTCATAGCTCGATCAGGATAATTCCGACCGCCGGATCAGGGTCCCCGTCAAATCCTGTCCGTCTAATGATTCTCAAATCTCAAAGTCAAAGACCACCCTTTTTTATTATAGTGATTCATCTTTGACACTTTGATCATAATAAAATGAAAAAGTCTGATACTAGAGTATTAAATATAACATCGCATGTTATGTTTTCAATCTTAAACGACTTGAAAGCAACGATAGGAATGGAAACAAGTCAAGTCACTATTACTATAACTCAAGTGGAAGGATGATGTCTTCATTGTAGTCGATACGTCTTCACGATCTTCAGGTCTTCGAGGTTATACTTGTATTTCTAAACATTCCTAGACTTTATAGTCCAACCTAAACGAATTTGACTCTAGTACATTCAATCAAGCGACTCTAATTGAGTTTTGATACTAAAATATGACAACTAACCTTGACATACCAATGCTTGGTGGGTTCAACCGAGCAATGCTCTAACAATCTCTCCCTTTGTCAATTTTAGTGACAAAAATCTAATACATATGGAGAAAAATGAATTACAAAATAATTCATCCTTCATACGCTTGATTTCGAGTTTCAACAGCGCAATATCCTGCACATATTCAAAAAATAAGTGCCTTTGTTGACATTTGAATAACAAAAGCTTTACTCCCCCTAAAGAAAAGCTAGGTAAATATTCAATCCGAACATCTTTGTTATTCCCCTTTTGTAGTATGAAATATTACACATCAAGATGATATATTTCCCCCTCGTAGTCTATGCTTTACTCTTTACGTTAGATATAACGACTTAAGCACATAAATACCTTCCTAGTGATCATAAATCACTTGTTTACTCCATATATTTCTCCGTATTTTTGTCATAAAAATGAAAAAGAAACGAATAAACATAAGAGCAAATCGAAAGGATCTTACAAATCCATAAGACTTGTACAACATATGAGAGTTAAGTACAAAGCTTTCACATATCATTTTAGATAACCAATACTAAAACCGAAACTACCTAAGTAATCTTGCCTTATATTGTTATCAAGGAAATAATTTCCCGAAGCAATTTTCCCTTAGTGCGATTGATCAACCAATGTAAACTTAGTTACAAATCGAACCGATTATGTATGTATAATCACTTTACTCGATAAGACTCAAAAGAGATCAGAGTTAACTCAATTTCTCTTATCAGGTTCTAATTATTCATAGAATAACTTAGACCCTTCTTTTAGACAAGACAAAAACTAGTTTAGTTAACTAGTTTTTCTTATCAAGGAATCAACTAGACTTGAATAATCGAATCCTAACTTCAACAAGCATAAACTAAGATCAGAATTAAATTAGTTAATCTTATCAGGAATCAAAGAGACTAAAAAAAATGAGCCCTATTTCGTTAAGCAAAAATAATTGATACCAATCAACACAAAGAGATCAGAATTAACCCTGGGACCTAGTCCAGATTGAACACCAAACTGTATTAAGTCGCTACAGACACTAGCCTACTACCAATTAACTTCGGTATGGAATGTAGTTGAGCCCGAACTCAGTCTCCCACTGATTCAGGTACAGTCGCGCTCCTTACGCCTCTTAAATCCCAGCAGGACTACGCACAAATGATTCCCTTAGAAGGAGTCCCACCAGCTAAGAGTTGCTTCAACTCAATTGAAGACTTTAAACCAAATCCGCCTCCTACAGAATAAGCCTATAATTGATTTCTTGATTTACGATCAAAATGGATGATCAGATTAAATATAGGATCAAGGTGATGGAAATCGATAGCAACTTGACAGAAGTCTAGCTATCCTCAATATCCGGACTTACGCAACCCGAAGTGCAACCTAGATTATTATTCACCTCACAAGTATAAAACTTACGGAATCACAAAGTTTGAGACGAAGAGAACTTTGTGATTTCTATCTATCTCGTTCAAGTGATAAATCAACAATCGAACAAGATCATGATACTCAAGTTATCAAGATAAAAGATAACTGGACCTGGCTTCACTAATCCCAATGAAGTCTTTGATAGTCGCTAAACCCTAAAAGGGTTTCTGGAGAGGACGACTCTAGATACAACTAGGACACACTGAAAAGTAGTATCAGGATTCAAAGATCCGAGTTGCCAAGAGTTCCCCTTATATAGACTTCAAAGGCTAGGTTGCTTTAGGTTTAAGCTAAGATAGCTTTGGAACCAAGCAAACAATATTCACTTTTAGATGAAAGCTTTGAATATTATTTACATAAACAAGATATACACTTTTGTTAGGTAAACCGTAATCGAATCTTGTATAAAGACTATGTCCAACATGGTTAGCCGAAACTAGCCGATTGAACTTTAAAAGCTTAACACTCATTTTCATGAACACAAAGACATTAATCTTGAGTCACAATCATGTGATCAAATGAGTCTAGTGTTAATAGAGAATTTATCAAATGCAAATCTTCTCATAGAAATAATTTTGTTAGAGCATGGCTCGGTTGAACCCACCAAGCGTTGGTATGTCAAGTTTGGCTGTCATATTTTATTGAATCAAAACTCATGTTAAGAGTTGCTTGATTATGTACTAGAGTTAAAACTTCGTATATGTTAGCTTGAAAGTATTAGGATATGATACATTACAAGTATTGCGAACACTTGAAGATGTGAAGAAGCAAGGAGCTACAACGACAACAATCATCCTTCCACTTGAGGTTAATGATATTTGACTTGAACTGTTTCATTCCCTAACGTATCTTTCAAGTCGTGCATATTGAAAACATAACTGCAAAGCATATTTGAACTCTAGATAGACATAGTATTAAGGAATACAATACGAGGTTTATTGCTTAACCATTAAACTTTGTAGATAAGACATCGCCATAATTATTTGAATGCTATTTTGATTATGTATGGGTATGAGGTGAGGATTTCATCCTAGGGAACAATGTTTACATATGTTATAAGGAAGTAAGTTCATAAACTTGTTTGTGAACCGAAAAGGAAATTTCTAGGTGTTATTGGTTTTGTTATTCATTGCATATCTTATGAACAACCAATATGTGTGATAGAGTATAACCGCTCAACTTGTTGTGTTCTTGGTAGAACTGTTCACAAAGGCCTGACTTATGTATTGGTATAACTTTTATTAGTAAAACCGATCTTAAGTAATCACTTGTGGTATGATCGGATTTTGTATGTCTGACCTTGTAAGGGAAAGGGAACCGATCCTTGCAAGGGAAAGGGAACCGATCCTAGTAAGGGGAAGGGAACCGATCCTAGTAAGGGGTGCAGTACATCAAAGGGAACCGATCCTTGTATGGGGTGCAGTAAGGTTTATAGCAGAAAGGGGAACCGATCCTATGGATATGTGCAACACATATAAGTTAGATACCATATATATGTGGGGAACCGATCCTAGTACCTAGTCAACCGAACTTTTGGGAAGCTAGTGTGACTATGCACAGTACTCACATGAAGGTAGAACCGAAACTTGTTTTGGTAGAACCATAAACCCATGATTGTGATTGAATGTTGGTTTGATCAATCACATAGTTCTTGAAAGTCAGATGAACCAATTCTAAACTTGTTTGGAAGTGTGGCAAATCGGTTTCAAGGTTGTAAGTGTGAAAGAGAACTTACAAAGTTAAGATGTCGACAAACTTTGAACACATGCGGTGAATGTTTATTTCTATAATTGTTCAAATATATTCCTTAACGGCTAAGGGAATAGAATCTCAGGATCGAAACATAAGTAAGTTAAGAATATTTTAATTAAGGTTATTAATTTCATTTTGTAGGGAAATTACAGAATTAGTAATGTGCATTTACTAATTAGATTTTCCGAGATATTTCGATCGTTATTTTTGGACAGAGCATTTCCAGGAATTATGAAAACCGAATCTGTGTTTTTATGAATATCTTGAGAATATTTTCGGTTTTGGAAATTCCTTGGTGTCCAAACTTCCTTGTCTATAAATACACGAAGTTTGCCTTTCTAGCAAACTAATCCTTCGTAACCACAGATTTACTCTTTTGTTGTTGTTACTGGTGTAGCCGCCTATTCGGAGAGGAGAGTAAACTAATTAGGCGAAATCTCTTACGGCCGCTCAATTTAAAGTCTTCTTTGGGATTGAGAAGCTTTAACGTGACCCGTTGGTGGGAAACTAGATAATTGTGGTTTATCTTTGTTTTCGATTGATTTGATTGACTAACGGTGGTTGAAATATGATTGCACCTAGTTTGTTTATTCTTGAGAATCTTCTCTTGTGATATAAGATTCACTCAAACTAGTTCAGAGTTTCGACAAGGATCTTTAAACTGTTGTTAGTTCTAAAGACGATCTTGTGATAATCCATTGTTAACAGACTCCGTTCTGTGCGTGATTGATCACAAGAGATTCAAGTGATTGTGTGCAGGTTTTTATTGAAGATTTAAGAAGATTTGAAGACAAAGAAGATATTGAAGATCTGACTTGGGTTTTATAATCTTTGGTGTGCACAATACTTGTTTCGGTAAAAGAGGATCCAATTAATAATCAGTTTATCCTTGTGGTAGATTGGATTGATTAATTGAGTAGATCGGCATCAATATGTTTCCTTGTGATTAAAAGTATTGATTGGCTTAATCTTAAACGATTACCTTTGGGTGATTGAACATAAGATAGATCTAAGGACCCGACGAAGGAGTTTATGTTAAGATAAACAGAAGAGCCTTTGTCCGACTCATATCACTTGGTTGAATAGAGTTGATACCAAACAGATTTGTTGTTCCTTTCTTGTTTGGAATACGAACCAAAGGAATTGTTCCAAGTACGTGACTTATTCACAAGTCGGAGGCGTGGGAATACGAGACGGAACTAAGTGAACTATAGGGTTAGTTACTTGGTCTCAACTATACGAAGTTAGCTGTAATTTTGTGTAGCGGCTTAATCCTGAGAGTATTCAATTCTGGACAAGGTCCCGGGGTTTTTCTGCATTTGCGGTTTCCTCGTTAACAAATTCTTGCTGTGTCATTTACTTTTATTTTCCGCATTATAATTGTTTTATTATAATTAAAGTAAATCACACAAACGTTAATTCCTATTTACTTGATAAGCAATCCTACTGTGTTTGGTTAAGTCCGAACCTTTGTATCAAGTAAACATACTTCATTGTTGTATTGTCTGGATCTCGTATCCATAGACGATCACACGAAGTGTGAACCGATTAGTTGCATTGTCTCGACTCAGTCCATAGACAATCACTTTCGGAGAAAGGACTTATATGTAGGAAAAGGTTTAGCTTGAGGTATATTTGGGTACCCTCGCCTTTTCAATTGGTATCAGAGCAGGCAAACACGAAAAGATCTAACAATCTGTGTTTGGTGCGATCCAACCTATAAGAATTGAATTTAATGAATGATTCAATTAACGTAAAACAAGACATCAAGAGTTCTGAATTAACACTTGATGATGGCATCTACGATTCAATATCTGAAGAAATCATCTCTAGAGATTCCACGAGGCAAGTTAATCTTGTTAATAATGTAGAAACCAATGACGACTGGAACATATGTCTACAAGAAAGGTTAGATGAAATTTCCGATGATGATGACTTAGATTTTGAACAAGAAGTAGAAGAGGATATCTCAGAATACTCTAAACTGCTGGAACCTTTGAAAAATGAAAAGCTGAGAACTTCGGATTTTCTTGGTTTTATGACTCCTCTTTGTCGTGAGAACAAGAAATTGAAGAAGGTTTTTCAAGGATATTATATTGGTTACCAAACCTGTGATTATCTTCTTAAAGATCGTACAAACGATCTAAATTCTAAGAAATTAGAATGTAAAAATCTTCGAAGAGAACTGTTTTTGTCGGCAAAGAAACGTGCTGAATCGGAAGCAATGTTTAATTCTCGACAAGTACGGTATCTTGAAGAAAAAGCCGCATGCTAGTATCCCTCAAATAAAATTGTTAGAGAAAGAGCGTGATGTTGCTCTTGAAAAAAATTCACTTGTTGGAAGAGAAACTTGTTGAATCTGATGCAAGGATTAACTCTCAACAAAAGAGTTTTGAAGAGAAAGAAGGTGTATATTTCTCACGAGAAAAATGCCTTGAGGCTGATCTAGCCGGTGCTCTTGATAAAATCAATACGTTGGAAGAAGAAAATTTGGACCTTAAAAAGTTCAATGCTAGCTCAAACAATTTAACCTCAATGTTAGAAGCAAGTAGAAATCATCGTGATACACGAGGATTGGACTATAAGGGAATAGATGCTTCAAATATTAGCAAAGAGGTAAAATTTGTTAAAGCTACAAATTCTTCTCAATCAGAGGCTTCCACTGATGACAAAGATGCTCATATTTCTTGTAAAGAAGACAAGTCTGTCAAGAAGGTAACAACGTTGAACAAGGATAAGAAGAAGAAGAAGAATAATAAAACTCGTCAAGCTCCAATGCAAGAGGATCCACAAAAAGGTAACATTAAAACTCATACTTCGTATATTTATACTAAGCATTGTTATTATTGTGGTAATATAGGATACTTTCAATGGGGATTCAAAGTTCGTAAGATGCAAGATGCACTTTATTTTGTATCAAATGAATTGGCTAAGTTTGCTCCTCATAAGAATTCAGATCGTTATTGTCCTAAGTTTAGGCAAAATAATTATTATGATGATAGTTCAAATTTTGCATATCACTCGACAAGGTTATCTCATAAAATACCCAATTATAGAAAGAGAGATGACGTTTCAAATGCAAAGACAAGATCTGATGTTCCAAATTGGAGAAAGGATGTTTCGCAAAGTATTCAAAAGGACAATGATCCTAATGGTATTGTGAAGGAGAAAGCTGCTCCTGCGAAACCCAATTCTAAATGGGTCCCTAAGTCCTCCATACCCAAGAAGGGACCAAAAGTTAGTCACAAGAATGACTCTCAGTTGTCAATTGTTGGTGACAATAATTACAAGAGTCTTCTTGAAAGACTAAAGAAAAACATTATGTCTGAAATCTCTTGTACTAGTAAAGGTTGTGATAATGACACTCTTCATCACAAGTCAAAGAAGAAAAACAAGAGATGGAACAAGAGAAAACAAACTAAGCAAGAGGTCAAGAATGATGATTCGGTCTTAGTCACTCGTGACGAACAAGACAAGGATCAACTCAACACAACCTAGTTGTGTTAGAATGTGCATACTCATCTTGGTGCTCATTTTTGAAAGGTGAGGAAGCACATGAAAAAACTGAGCACTGAAGAGACCTCAGTGAATAACAAGAGCACCACTATAGATTAAGTTATTTATTGTATTACTTAATCTAGTATAATAGACATCAATTTTTGATTTCTTTCATTGATTGTATTGGTTTATTATGAATAAAACTATTATGAATAAAATTATTTGATTGGTAATTTTTCTTGTGATAGTTTTTGGTTTACATAGCCTGTGCTTAATTTCTTTTACCTTATTGTTATGTATGTTAATGGCATTTCGGTTTTACTACCTTAATATTCGATCTCATATATTGTGAACCCTCATGGTTTGGGTGACATTTTGATTTAGCGGGATTAAGTTCTAGCCCTAATAGGTAGGCTTTATCAAAGGATTATGAGGGGTTCTGATAGAAACAATATGTCAAAAAGTCACAATATGTTGAATCGGTTTTGGTTTAGCATAAAAGCATATGTGTTTCGACGGTTTTCAACTTTTGCTTGCAATTGTTAAAACCGGTTTTCAACCTTTCTATGGTAAAGGTTGAGTTGTGTTGTTATTCTTTTGTTCACGCATAAGGATGACAACGTGGTGATATTTCAATATCAACTCTCCCTGGACGAAGATGCAATCATATTGGAGAAGTGGATGCAAAATTTGAGGAAACAATCTTGTTAGTTAATTGTTTTCCTGTTTAAGAAAAGCCTGAGTTTATATTATATATATTTGTTTGTTGTTTTTGCTTAACAAAATTTCGGTTCAATTGATATTTATTCCATGATGTGTGTGTGGATGTGTGTTTCAATTGGTTCCGGTTAAGAAAAACTATTGTTATCTTGCTTTTGTATGGTATCAATCATTTAGGCTTACAAAATTACGGTGCAATTGCGGTGCTTATAATGTCTATGTTGTTTCAATTGCTTCCGGTTGAGGTGAATAATTATGCAAGTTGATTTAATTTGGTTTGTATGAATTATTTATGGCTTAACGAAATAATATGTGTACGTGATGAGTTGTTTAGTCCAATTCGATTTCGGATAAGATAAACTAAGTTAATTCTGATCTTAGTTAGACTTATCGAAGTAAGGTTTCGGTTATTCAAGTCTAATCGAATGCCTAAACAAGAAATGCTAGTTAACTAACCTAGTACTTGTCTTGTTTAAAATTGAAAGGTCTAAGTTTATGGATAATTAGAACCTGATGAGAAAAATGGAGTTTATCTTTATTTTGGTCTTATCGAATTAAGCGGTTGTTTTTGAACAATCGGTTTAGCAAAGGGACTAATATGCTTAGTTGTTTTGTTTTGCTAAACTAAATTGGAAAAATTGTTTCGGGCAATTGTTTCCTTGGTAACATATCAAAATAAGACTACTTGTAGTTTCGGTTTTGATATTGGTTATTAGAACATGATGTGTGGAACCCTCGTGCCTAACTCTACAGGTTTGCAAGTCTATTTTGAGATTTGTAAGATTCTTTTCGTGTTGTCCTTTATTTTTTCGTTTCTTTGTCATTTTTGTGACAAAAAGGGGGAGAAATATATGGAGTAAACAGGTGATGCTGGCATTGATATTTATATTGATTGGCATCGCTAGGGAAAAGAACATTGGTACTTGAATGTTTTTTTATCTAACGAAAGGGTGAAAGCACATACTAAGGGGGAGTAACATGTCATATGTTTAGTATAACAAAGATGTGTGGATTGAATATCTACCTATCTTCCTTAGGGGGAGTAATAGCTTTGTTATTATAATGTCAACAGCGACATTTTCAAGGATTGAATGTAAGCGCTTTCACCTGTCTTTGTTGAATCGGGAATCAAGCGGATTGTAATGAATTATTGTAATTTGTTTATCCATATGATGTAAGAGTTTTGTCACTAAAATTGACAAAGGGGGAGATTGTTAGAGCATGGCTCGGTTGAACCCACCAAGCGTTGGTATGTCAAGTTTGGTTGTCATATTTTAGTGAATCAAAACTCATGTTAAGAGTCGCTTGATTATTATGTACTAGAGTTAAAACTTCATATAGGTTAGCTTGAAAGTATTAGGATATGAGACATTACAAGTATTGCGAAGACTTGAAGATGTGAAGAAGCAAGGAGCTACAACGACAACAATCATCCTTCCACTTGAGGTTAGTGATATTTGACTTGAACTGTTTCATTCCCTAACTATCTTTCAAGTCGTGCACATTGAAAACATAAATGCGAAGCATATTTGAACTCTAGATAGACATAGTATTAAGGAATACAATACGAGGTTTATTGTTTCATTCCCTAACGTATCTTTCAAGTCGTATCCATAGACAATCACACGAAGTGTGAACCGATTAGTTGCATTGTCTCGACTCAGTCCATAGACAATCACTTTCGGAGAAAGGACTTATAGGTTGGAAAAGTTTTAGCTTGAGGTATATTTGGGTACCCTCGCCTTTTCAAATTTAATCGCAATTGAATCATAATCGGCATGGTTGGTAAATGAACAAAGTACAAATACTTGAGTCATTCGTGATTCGGCTGAGTCATTCGTGATTCGGCTGAGTCACAGTACGCGGACCGGTTTGCAAACTTAAAAGCAAAACGGAGTTCCGGAGTTGACAGAACTTTTTCAGTTCACATACCGGTTTGCAAACTTAGGTGCACCTGTAAGTTCCGGAGTTGACATAACTTTTTCAGCTCATGTACCAGTTTGCAAACTTAAGACTTTTACCGATTCCGGAGTTCACGGAACTTTTCAGTTGCGTACCGGTTTGGGTACTAAACTGGTTCTAGAACATAGAACTTTATTTGCTCGCATACCGGTTTGAATACTTTAACTCGGTTCTGTTGCGTGTCGTAGGTGCAATCAAATTAATTAATGTTTCCACTCAATTAAAAATAATATAATGGAAGTCAAGTTCGTTCCCACGAGGAGCAAGAGATTCTAGTTGTAAAAATTGTCACAAAAAGGGGGGTGTAAAAAGCAAAAGAAAATAAACAATGCAACTAAAATATAAAGTTGAAAGCAATAAGAGAGACAAGACCAAGGAATCCTTCTTCGTTGCAAAACAATGAATCAAGTTATGTTCTTTTCTACTTGTTATTAGTCACAAATTATCACCAACCGTAGGTAAAGCAGCTAGATCAGTGCTAAACCCCTAAATCCCTTCTATCACCGGACACGGAAGTTCTCGACTACCGGATTCTATTTACCAAACCACCTAGTAGTAGATCACTCTAGATGTAATTTAAAATAAACGCATTAAGATTGATGAACTTATTAGGTTGATATCAGTAGTTAGACTCTTAGATCAAGGTCTACTTGCTAACGTTGTTTTTACACACAATTGCTCCACGGAATCCCTCCGCAAGGTCTCGTGTTTGCTACTTATGTAAAGAGTCAAGAAACGATTACTTATCCCCTAACTTTCACTAGCTTTAGATCAAATTAACAAATCAATTTAGCGTGCACTCTAAACAATCTATCAATCAATCATGAATGTCATTAAGATCATTCCTATTAGTAAAAACAAACGATAATTATGTGAAAAACCTTAAGATAGAATTGAAACAAAACTCAAATCATGAATTAAGAACTAGGAATTCATCCTCAATCAATAAGAAAATTAGCTACTCATGCTTTTGAAATTCACACAAATAATAATTATTAAAAGGAGAATTTTCAAGTTCACACAAATAATTAAGAAGAAGAATTTTAGAAAAGCAAGCAAAAACACAAGTGTTGTGTGTGTAGAGAGGTGTGTAAAAAGATGTATAGAACTTCTCTATTTATAGGCTTCAATATTCTCCAAATCTTCCAAGGAATAGAATCCTTTTCCTTTAGCAATTCAATTTCCAAATCCAAGCCTTTCTCATCTTCCATCTTCTCTTTCCAAATTTGAGTCCAATTCTCCATCCAATTCCTAGTCCAAGTCTTCACACCCATGAGAGAAGTCCATAGAAAATTCTGGAATTTTTGGCTCGCCGGAAAATTGGTATTATGGCCGGAATTTGACCGGAATCCGTCACCGCCGGCCACCTGAAAATTTCACCGTCACTGGTATATTCGACGGAATATTCCGTCAGTCCACCGTTAGGACTAACGGTCAAACTGGTCAATGTCGGTCAATGGTCAAGGGAAGTAGTCAGCCATCTTGAGTCAGCTTCTCAGTCAGTCTTACTGAGCTTACTGGATCTTACTCAGCTGAGTTGAATCGGTCATCGGCCGGTATGAGTTAACTCGCTGAAGTAGAAATCCGGCCGAGTTATGTCTAATTCTCCATCGTTTCCAGGCCAACTTCCGACCTTTTCACAACTCATTCTCTGTATCAATCACAATCCCTAACATACATCTATTTAGCACATTCATTCCATCATTCCCTGTAACAGCAGCAGCACCATCATCTGAGATCAACTTCAACTTAAACTCAACACTGCTAGATCAACCATAGACCGATTTTGAACTTCACCCACTGTTTCAGAGACAAACCCATCTTCTAATTCTGCTTCAATAGATCAACCATTGTCGCTTCTTTAATTTCAAAGAACCAACAAACCCTTAATTCGTGACCAAACTATTATTCTCTTCAATTGACAACCCAATCATTTCTTCATCTCGATTTCAATCAAAGCGAAACCCATTTCTAGCAACATTTCCACCTTCTCGACATCACAAAATCCCCAATAGCAGACATCGATTTACTTAAACCCATTCTCTACTCCATTCGTAGTTCATCGAAATTCATCAGACCCTTTAACTCATCTCCCAGATCTTCTTCATCTCTAAATCACTAGCATCGGGGTCTTCTCCTTCTCAAACAAACCCAAACCCTTATTTCAATTTCACTCTTTGATTCACAAAGATCCATCTTCACCAAAGCAGATTCAACTTCTCAATTTCTCGATCTCACTCAATGTGGTCATTGTTCTTCTCTCGATCTCAATCACCTCACAGCTCAACCTCACAGAACCACCTTCATCTCCAATTTCTTCTCCGATTCGAACAACGGCTGAGCCAACCGATCCTTAAGACAAACCCATCTTCATTCTTTCTCCGTAGCGTCATCGCCATCTCTGTTTTATCAATTTCCCGATTGGTGCAGTCAATTTAGCGGCGGATGTCGCTTTCATTTCTTCTCAATTCCAATTTTACCAATGATTGGAATGAATGAGAGACGACTCTCAAAGTTAGGGTTATAAATTGGGGATGGTTATTTGCACCTACAGTGCTGGCGATAAGGGTTAACCAAGTTTCTAGCCCCTTATCCTCAGCTGGTCTATCTTTAGCACTCCTCCGAATAGAGTTGCCCCTTAACCTTGACTGGGATCCGAATAGTGTTCACCCCTGAAATGACAATTTTGCCCTTTTGGCTCAAATTGGGTGATTTCTTCTTCTTTTTCTCCGTGTGACTCCATAGTAGCTATAAAACTTAAAACAAGCGTAAAATACATAATTTACAAGAAAAATAGCAAAGAAAGCATAAACACTAGATAGTAAATAGGATGTATTCTACACCCTATCAAATTCCCCCACACTTAGACTTTGCTAGTCCTCGAGCAAATCAAACTAAAAACTTACAACTTCAAAGCGTTCAGCCCAAATCCCAAGCATCCAAAGAGTTATGAGGACATAGAGTTTCGCATGCTAGTAATAAGAAGTTAGAAATACTAAAGAACATATTCTCATTCTTAAATGTTGAGTGAGAAATAACCACACCATAATGAGAGAACGCGTGTTTGAGAAACGATCAATAAGCATTTCGCCTCGACTTACGCCTCACCATAAAGGATTTTATGATAATTGCACTCAAAAAGACGGCTTTTTATGGTTCTCACATGTGTGCAGGTAGGAATGAAGAGAGAATTCTCGCAACACGTTGAATGGTGGGAAGGACAACTTCCAAATATTTTAAAACCCACATCTATTAATATTTTGAAAAACCATTTTTCTGACAATCTCTACGAAAGGAAATCAACCATATTATTGAGGATGAGATTACTTACTCACCTTCACATCCGATCGCCAATTATGATAACACCACTCTCACGGCATCCAATAGAAACGTCTTCCGCTCCTCGTCTTGATCTTCTTGGTCTTCGGCTTCAACTATTGGTGATAAATTCTCGAATTTCATAAATCCTTAACAATTTGTAACCTTTTACCTTAAAAATCCTTGTCGCTTGGAACTTCCTTATAGATTTTCCTTCCCCACGGCTTATTAAAACAAAACAAATATTTCTCTTATTTTTTTTTCTTTCTTTTTTTTTAAATTTTTTTTTTCTTTTTCTTTTTTTTTTTTTTTTTTTTGAAAACAAAATACAAAACAAAAAATAAACCATGGCCGTGGGAGAAGTATTTTACCGCTTGATTCTTCACAACTTGTATCGTCTTGAAATCATAAACTTCAAAAATTCTCACCTTTTGATTTTCTTTGCTTTTATGAATAAGTCTTCATACTTGAATATAAAATTACCTCATTGTATTGTAAGTCCTCAACATATATGTAGAAATCTGCTCTTTGTATGTTGCTTTACTTGAATATGAAATTTGCTCTTTTTCTCGTTTTGTTGCTTGTAAACCTTGAACTTTTCCAACTTTCCTTGTAAATTTTGATGTCGCTCCTTGTTGATGATGATATTGTTTCTATGGATCCGTTGTTGTCGAGAGAGAGAATGGTGCTAACTGCAAATCGAACTACAAGAAGGAAGCTTTCATCCATGGATGTCACCCTCATGATTGACAAAATTAGCACTCAAGAGATCAAAGAGTAGTGCTTCTATTGGTGGGAGGTTGGGTAGCTCACCATTCTACCCGGAATTTACGTATGGTGACACACACTCAAAAGAAAGCTCTTTAATTTCTGGTCGGTGCCTCACATGATATGAATACGGGTAGTCTCCACTAATGATTGATCAGCAACTCCAATAACGCATTTCTCCCTGCACCAAATTCGCATCACCGGCATGATTAAATCCATTATTTAACACTCTAACAAGCAAGAAATCCGAATGTAGTTCTCTAACATTTCCAAGTTCAATTATGTCGGTCAAAATCTCTATGTAAACATACCTAGAAGTATGATAGTGATTCTAAAATCTCTAAAAGTTGAAGGTTTTAAGTAAATTTTTTTTTTTTAAAACTTTTTAAATTTTTAATTTTTTTTTTTTTTAAATACATGCTTAACCACTCCCCCACACTTAAACCTTACATTGTCCTCAATGTAATTGAATCCTCCTAGTAAAGTCAAGGCGGGAAATTTTAACATGATATGGAATAAGAAAAAAGAAATAACAAAAAGCAAAAGGATAAGAAATACAAAACCTATGGGTTGCCTCCCATTAAGCGCTTGTTTTAAAGTCGACGGCCCGACTTAGCTCTTGCTAGATTAATTCCCCATATACTAACAATCTGAAAATTTGAGGATCCACCCATAATACCTGTTTTGAAAACAATAACTCCATACAAATGTTAGCACAAGAAAGCAATAGTGAAATTATCGCTCGATAGAAATTTCCCCCACACTTATTCTCATCCACACTCGGAAGTGTATAAAGAACATAGAATTTGGGAATTTCCATGTGTTCCTCTTGGCAAACCTGCATGGTGTTAGAATCAAGTGTTTCCAATGGTGGATATCTAGAAACAAAATCATCCAAAAATACTTTCGAAACACATACATTCAAACCAATAAGAGGTAAAGGAGAAGAATCAATATGCAAAGGATTAGACAAACCTTGCACAATTTCTTGTATTATAGAATCCTCTTCATCCTTAAAAAATTCGAGTGAATTACTTACCTCTTGTATATCGTGGTCCTCTATTAAACCTTGCAACCATTCTTCGTCGTTTTCTACCTTAACCAAAGTCTTGGCATCATTAAAATCATTGGCTAGTTCAATTGGGTCTTCCACAAAATCAATGAATTTGGTTTCATCCTCTAGCATCATCTCTTCAACATTTTCATCATCGGAATCGGGCCATTCACTAAAATGATTTTCATCGGTATAGATTGTAAGATCTTCATGTGCGGGTGTTACACCGTTTATAACAATAGGTAAGTCACACCCAATCTCCTCCTTTTGAATAGGTGAAGGATCGTTATTATGATCCGGAGTTGGAATAACTTTATCCTTGTTACAATAATTTTCATAAGGTTCAAAATCATCATCATAACCCATATAATAACGTTTTTCACGCTCTATTCTTAAAGTTCTTTTAGCTTCAAGAATTTCTTCATCCGATGCTATGCCTTCATCGATCAATTGATAGAACCTTCTCTCAAGTTCCCTCAAACTAGGTTGCCTTGCACCAAGGAGATCACACATAGATTTAGAAGCATAACTATCCTCCCTCCTAGTGATTGTTCACTTACATACCCGTCATAAGGTTGTTGATATGTATGAGAATATCCATAAAGTCTCGTATCCTAAGGATGGTTGGAAGTTGCCATAATGTTGAGGTTGAAAACCGTATTGATTGTTGTAATATGCTTGCTCTTGTCCACCATACATGGAAAACTGGCACCCGAAATAAGATTCTCAAAAACTTAAGTTAGATACAAAATAGAATCCAACAAAGCAAGAATAAAGCAAAAAGAAAAATAAAAACAACTAAAATCATCCGCTGGCTCCCAAGACAGCGCCAAAATTTGATGCGTGTTGTAGGTGCAATCAAATTAATTAATGTTTCCACTCAATTAAAAATAATATAATGGAAGTCAAGTTCGTTCCCACGAGGAGCAAGAGATTCTAGTTGTAAAAATTGTCACAAAAAGGGGGGTGTAAAAAGCAAAAGAAAATAAACAATGCAACTAAAAGATAAAGTTGAAAGCAATAAGAGAGACAAGACCAAGGAATCCTTCTTCGTTGCAAAACAATGAATCAAGTTATGTTCTTTTCTACTTGTTATTAGTCACAAATTATCACCAACCGTAGGTAAAGCAGCTAGATCAGTGCTAAACCCCTAAATCCCTTCTATCACCGGACACGGAAGTTCTCGACTACCGGATTCTATTTACCAAACCACCTAGTAGTAGATCACTCTAGATGTAATTTAAAATAAACGCATTAAGATTGATGAACTTATTAGGTTGATATCAGTAGTTAGACTCTTAGATCAAGGTCTACTTGCTAACGTTGTTTTTACACACAATTGCTCCACGGAATCCCTCCGCAAGGTCTCGTGTTTGCTACTTATGTAAAGAGTCAAGAAACGATTACTTATCCCCTAACTTTCACTAGCTTTAGATCAAATTAACAAATCAATTTAGCGTGCACTCTAAACAATTAAGATCATTCCTATTAGTAAAAACAAACGATAATTATGTGAAAAACCTTAAGATAGAATTGAAACAAAACTCAAATCATGAATTAAGAACTAGGAATTCATCCTCAATCAATAAGAAAATTAGCTACTCATGCTTTTGAAATTCACACAAATAATAATTATTAAAAGGAGAATTTTCAAGTTCACACAAATAATTAAGAAGAAGAATTTTAGAAAAGCAAGCAAAAACACAAGTGTTGTGTGTGTAGAGAGGTGTGTAAAAAGATGTATAGAACTTCTCTATTTATAGGCTTCAATATTCTCCAAATCTTCCAAGGAATAGAATCCTTTTCCTTTAGCAATTCAATTTCCAAATCCAAGCCTTTCTCATCTTCCATCTTCTCTTTCCAAATTTGAGTCCAATTCTCCATCCAATTCCTAGTCCAAGTCTTCACACCCATGAGAGAAGTCCATAGAAAATTCTGGAATTTTTGGCTCACTGGAAAAGCGGTATTATGGCCGGAATTTGACCGGAATCCGTCACCGCCGCCACTGAAAATTTCACCGTCACTCGGTATATTCGACGGAATATTCCGTCACCCACCGTTAGGACTAACGGTCAAACTGGTCAACTGTCGATCAATGGTCAAGGGAAGTAGTCAGCCATCTTGAGTCGGCTTCTCGGTCGGTCTTCACCGAGCTTCGGATCTTACTCATCTCGAGTTGAATCGGTCATCTACGGTATGAGTTAACTCGCTGAAGTAGAAATCCCGTAGGAGTTATGTCTAATTCTCCATCGTTTCCCGTGCCAACTTCCGACCTTTTCACAACTCATTCTCTGTATCAATCACAATCCCTAACATACATCTATTTAGCACATTCATTCCATCATTCCAGAATATGTGCCAAGAAGACACATCATCCGAGATCAACTTCAACTTAAACTCAACACTTTGCTAGATCAACCATAGACCGATTTTGAACTTCACCCACCACTGTTTGAGAGACAAACCCATCTTCTAATTCTGCTTCAATAGATCAACCATTGTCGGTTCTTTAATTTCAAAGAACCAACAAACCCTTAATTCGTGACCAAACTATTATTCTCTTCAATTGATGAACCCAATCATTTCTTCATCTCGATTTCAATCAAAGCAGAACCCATTTCTAGCAACATTTCCACCTTCTCGACATCACAAAATCCCCAATAGCAGCATCGATTTACTTAAACCCATTCTCTACTCCATTCGTAGTTCATCAGAAATTCATCAGACCCTTTAACTCATCTCCCAGATCTTCTTCATCTCTAAATCACTAGCATCAGGGTCTTCTCCTTCTCAAACAAACCCAAACCCTTATTTCAATTTCAGCTCTTTGATTCACAGCATCCATCTTCACCAGCAGATTCAACTTCTCAATTTCTCGATCTCACTCAACAGCAGTCGCTGTTCTTCTCTCGATCTCAATCACCTCACAGCTCAACCTCACAGAACCACCTTCATCTCCAATTTCTTCTCTGATTCGAACAACAGCAGCGAACCGATCCTTAAGACAAACCCATCTTCATTCTTTCTCCGTAGCGTCATCGCCATCTCTGTTTTATCAATTTCCCGATTGGTCTTTCGAATTTAGCAGCGGATGCTGCTTTCATTTCTTCTCAATTCCAATTTTACCAATGATTGGAATGAATGAGAGACGACTCTCAAAGTTAGGGTTATAAATTGGGGATGGTTATTTGCACCCTGGTACTGCTGATAAGGGTTAACCAAGTTTCTAGCCCCTTATCCTCAGCTGGTCTATCTTTAGCACTCCTCCGAATAGAGTTGCCCCTTAACCTTGACTGGGATCCGAATAGTGTTCACCCCTAAAATGACAATTTTGCCCTTTTGGCTCAAATTGGGTGATTTCTTCTTCTTTTTCTCCGTGTGACTCCATAGTAGCTATAAAACTTAAAACAAGCGTAAAATACATAATTTACAAGAAAAATAGCAAAGAAAGCATAAACACTAGATAGTAAATAGGATGTATTCTACACCCTATCAGGTTCCCTTACCACAGTTCCCAAATGGTTTGCACAAGAATATGCATACCTATCCGGATCACGAAACAAATAAATTTTCCCATGATGTTCATACGAGTATGCTATCACACAAATATGAAAGTCGATATATAGCTACTCCGCCACGTGTACAAGTACATGTAATACGGCTTCAGACATATAACAGTTTTCTCAGTTTGTAAGACTGATAACATTGTCTTGTATTCCGAATATAGTAGTTCTATATTTCTCTAGATCAATTCAAAACATTCCTGAATAACATCATTGACACATATCACTGTTCCATGCTATTTTTGAATGATAAACTTGAATCATGATTTGGTCCCGAACAATAAATTGTTCTCCACCGAAATTGATCAAGTATGAGCAAATGTTCATTAAGCTTAGTCATTATATTTCGAGAAATTCGTAAACTAAATAATTAGTTCTCGACTCGAAATTCTTGTCTATGCAAGCTTAGTCTAATAAGTTATGCCACAAACGTCTCAAGGATAAAAAAGTGAATATAACTTGAGAAATAGGTGGTTCAGTCTTCACTTACCTTTTGTTGATGAAGTTATCCAAAAGCTTCAATTGATCTTCGCCTTCAAACGGTAGAACTCAAATGATGACTGGCTCATTTCTCAACTACACTATCCTAGACCGAGACTTAACTAATTGTAGACTAGAAATCAAGATATAGTTTTGACAACTAAATTTGAAAACAAGATTGATATATCAACACTTGTGAGTTCGACCGAGCAATGCTCTAACAGAAACGTCTTTCCTCTTCTTGGACTTCGGCTTCAACTGTTGATGACAAACTATTAATCTTCATAAAACGTTGATAATTTGTACTCTTTCTCTTCAATTTTCTTGTTGCTTGAAACATAACAGCAAAATTTAAATGCAAATGTTTTTGTATTGTCTTTTCTTTTCTTCTTCTTCTTTTTTTTTTTCCCTTTTTTTTAAAACAAAAAGTTTACAACTACAAAAATAACGAAATTAATAACATGGCCATAAGAGAAGGTCTTTACCACTTTGATCTTCACAACTTGTATTGTCTTCGAATCATAAACCTCAATAACTCTCATCTTTTGGTTTTCTTCACTCTTGTAAATAAGTCTTCAACTTGGATATGGAATTCCGCTCCTTATATGTAAGTCTTCAATATTTATATAAAAATATGCTCATTGTATGTTTCTTTACTTGGATTTGAAATTTGCTCTTCCTTATATTGTTGCTTGTAAACCTTAAACGTATTCAACTTTCCTTGTAGATTTTGATGTCGCTCCGTTTCTTGATGATGATGGTGTGTTTCTATGGACATATTGTTGGCGAGAGAGAGAATGGTGCTAACTGCATATCAAACTACAAGAAGGTGGTTTTCATATATAGACGTCACCCTCATGATTGACAAAATTAGCACTCAAGAGATCAAAAATAGTGCGGAAAATGGTGCGAAGTTGGGTAGCTCACCATTCTACCCAGAAAAAGTTTTTTTTAGTCAGCTACAAAGAATTGAAGGTCTGGTTCCTCTGTTGATGTGAAAATAGGTAGTCTCCACTAAGATTGATCAACTCTCTAATAATGCATTCCCCCCTGCACCTAATTCGCTACCGACATGGTTAAGTTGAGCTACAAATAGTAAATGACTTCTCTCAAAGATTAATAACACCTAATGTGTAGTATTCTCTAGCACTTCTTAGTTCCATTATTTCAATGAGAATTCCCTATGTAAAAATAGCTAGAAGTATGCTAGTGACTCTAAAATCTCTACAAGTTGGAGGTTTTATGCAAATATGTACAAATTTTTTGAAAAAATTATATCCAAAAAGTGAAAAAGTCTATATGCAAAATATGAAAACACTTCCGCACACTTAAACTTCACATTGTCCTCAATGTGTAAAACCGAAAATTCTGAATTCTAACGTAACATCAGATAAAACGCAAAAAAATGTACAAATTGGTAAGGAACTTTAAAAACACCATGTCACAAAAGTTGTTCGCCTACGTCTTTTATACGAAGTGTCAAAAGTGCACAATGTTTCGATAAATGGTCTGACAGTTATGGTCTCTGGACTGAACTACGTGTTGTCTGAATTTTTCTGATGAAAAGGTATTCGTCATAATTTTCTTCAAAATAGATTTCGGACTCTATGAAAGTAATCATGGGGATGAAAGTTGTAGGATCATAATATCATAACGCTTAGGGGATGAAAGTAAAAGAAGACGAAAGACTGCGAGGTTAAAGAAGTGTCGCGAGAGCGAATGTTTGTGCATCTCCCTATATAAAGGGGGCTCACGCAGTGTGGGGGATCTTTTTAGAATTGTTAGGCAAGTCATTAGGAGAGAAAGTTTAAGAGTGTTTTAACTTCTAAGTGTAATTCTATTTTCTGTGTAAACACTTCGCGAATTCAATCAATAAATGTTCTTGATCTTATATCTTCTAATGGATTAATTAGGAAAAAATCGAGTAAGGGGTGTAGTGTAGGAAATCACCGTTACTACATATGCGCTAGAAAGCAGGACTGGGAATCATCAAGGATGAATAGGAGAAATGATGGAAGATCAAAATCAGCCACGAACTCCCCGAGGCAAACGCTTGAGGATTATGATAGAGTAAGTGTACATACTTGGAGATCGATTACGAAGGCGAGAGGAGAGAGATAGTTGGTGAACAATGGACAAGGAGGAGGAGAGCAAGAAATGAATGGAGAAATGAATCTAGGTAATGAAAAGAAATGGGACATTAGAAAGATTGAGACAAACAATACATGAGGAGAGAGACGGCTAGAGGCGGAGGAACGAGCAAACTTGACAAGACAGAATCATGAATTGAGGATGGAAAATATGAGTTGCAAAAATAGGAGACTAGAAGTAGCGTGAGATCAAGTTCGAGATCGAATGGAGAAGAAGAAGGAGAGTTTTACCAACGAGAAAGCAGTGAAGAGAAACACAAAATCCGAATATAGAGCATGGCGAAGAGGAGAAATAAGACGTTATATTCCTCGGCCCGAAAATCTTCAAAATGAGCGGAATAGGAAAATCAAGGAAACATCACTCAAGAACCGAATGACCCGGTAAATTTGAAGGGAGAGTAATCTTGCACGAGAGAAAGAATCGAGAAGAAACCGAGATCGAGGATAACATTGAGAGACACTACATTGAACAAAGCGCGGCTGGCTTCCGCGAGAGAAAGGCTAAGAGAAGAAATGGAAAATCAAGAGATGGAGGATAAGATAACCTTGAAAAGAAGGGAACAAAATCGTGCCAATAGAAATATTAATGAAGAATATGAGAGGGCGCGGTGAGAGTTGAGAGATGCGGCCAAGAAGAGAACAACCGATATAATGGCGTGCGAATTGAAGAAGAAACGAAGAAGAGCGTCGCGAGGGGAAAGGAGAGAAGAAAGTAAAGCAAGAAGGTCAAAACAGGCACGGCGAAGAAGGGAGAGAAGCGAGCTAAAAAGACCCGATTGAGAATCGGGCGAAATGAGAGGATTCTTTGAACAATAGAGGGAAGGAGGAAGGAAACAATTGGGCCAAGCCATCGCATGAGCTGAAAAGAACCCGCTCACGCTAGAAGTACGGATGGGAGGAATACCTCCTAAGTGCAATCTCCTGCATTAACAAACATCTTTGATGGAACACAACCTGTTAGGTGTATGTTGCAATGGAGAATCATGACGCTATTATCTTGTGTAAATATTTCGGCCAAGCCTAATTGAGAAGCACTAAAATGGTTTGAGTCTGCAAGGAACACAATCACATCATTTAATCATTTACAAGCCACATTCTAGGCATACATAAGTAACAACTCTTCACGCGACCGGTACTCGAAGATGTATTCTGATTGAAACAAAGGGTTGGCGAGAGCTTAAGGCGATTGACAATAAGATGGAGAACCATGTGTAGCGAAATGGCGGAGACGGGTTGAGAAG
The DNA here is from genome assembly GCA_023531295.1 of Papaver armeniacum. NCBI lineage: Eukaryota > Viridiplantae > Streptophyta > Magnoliopsida > Ranunculales > Papaveraceae > Papaver > Papaver armeniacum. The sequence continues at coordinate 49,338 of JAJJWW010011685.1, read as the reverse complement.
ATATCTCATCCTCTCATTTGTGAACTCTCTTCGCAAAAAAGGAATGCCAAAAGAAAGGGTTGGAAGCAACATGTGAGAGATGAGCGAGAGAAAGGAAAAAATCGTGGTAGATGTTATAGAAGTAAGGGCCAGCATACCTCGCGGTGAATGCTCTAGAAAGCAAAGATAATAAAGGAGCCCGAAGGATATGAGGAATAAAAAGGCATAAAAGTGAATAGTCAACAAAAGGAGGAAAAGTAGCAATTGAAGTAATGATGTGCGAGAATCTTGCGACCAAGGGTAAATGATTTTATGCGTTGCACTGCCCGAAGAAAACTCCACTTAGGGTGCGTCTCGTAACCATAAACCATAGTAGGTATAAGGGATAAGAGGGTCCAATCAGTTGTTGTTGGGCATTAAAGGGCGCTCTCTCATTAGGGGGAGTGTCAAGCAGACGCAAATGTCATGAGGCTTTGTTTTGCATTAGGCTTGTCATATTTTGTGCAATGATCCTGCAGAGGCAATAATACTAACGTAAGGCGAGATCAATAGGTCTTTACACGGTGTACGGATCCGCGACAAATGTTCTATTTAGGCCATATTATCGCAACTAAAACATCCTGACAAAAATACTTGGAAAATGAAAGTAATCATGGGGATGAAAGTATGATATGAAAACTAAAATAAAATGGATAAAGATACAAAACCTATGGTTTGCCTCCCATTTAGTGCTTGGTTTAAAGTCGTCGGAAACATACCTCTTTCTTCTTCTCGACTTGGCATTCTCCTTACTACTCCTCAAGAAGGAGCAAATCGTGAATCCTTTTCTTCGCTCAATCTCATCCACATTCACATAAGTGGTGTTTAATCTTTTGATCATCACATTGATGATCGTATCGGGAATGTATGTCTTCAATCTATGAATGGTCAAGAATAAGCGGTTGAAAGAGACGTCCATTAGTAATCAAAATCCGTGTAAAAGTACAAAGCGAAGCGGATAAAGACCTTAGAAATAGTCCTCTTGATCTCTAAGACTAGTGATATCAATGTATTACCCTATATAAAGTCGAGTTCTTTTTAGAATTGTTAGGCAAGTCATTAGGAGAGAAAGTTTAAGCAATCAATAAATGTTCATGAGAATAAAAAAAGTTAGTAAAATATTAAAGTCCAAAACCTATGGTTTGCCTCCCATTTAGTGCTAAAGTCGGACCTTAGCTTAAATCGAAAATGACTTAAGACGAGAATGAAATAAAATAAGTTTATCCCACAACAAAATTCTTAACAAATAATTTTGTCATGAAAAAGAATTAAAATAGAAGTCTTCTAATTTGTAGTTGTCTTTGTTTTCCTGCTTTGTCATACTCCATGTTGCACATCTTTACCGCCCATAATGCCTTATGTTCAAGTTCAACCGGAAGATGACAAGCTTTTCCATAAACCAAACGATATAGAGACATACCAATCGGTGTCTTGTATATTGTTTTATACACCCAAAGTGCATCGTTAATCCTATAACTCTAATCCTTCCGTGTAATATTAACTGATTTCTCAAGGATGGACTTAATCTAACGATTTGAAATTTCAGCTTGCCCACTAGTTTGTGGGTGATAAGGCGTACCAACCTTGTGTGTAATATTGTACTTCTTGAGGAGAGCATGGAAGGATTTCTTGAAGTGTGATCCCCCATCATTGATAACCACTCATGGTGTACCATGTCTAGAGAAAATATATTCCTTCACAATCTCACAAACAACTTGAGAATCATTAGTAGGGGTGGCTTTAACTTCCACCCATTTAGAAACATAATCCACAACAAGAAGTATATAAAATTTTCCATTCAAATTAACAAAATGGCCCATAAAATCAATACCCCACACATCAAAAATCACTATAGTGAGAATATGATTGAGTGACATTTGATTTCGAGCACCTAGATTGCCCGTTCGTTGACATCTATCACAAGATTTGCAAAAAGCATATGCATCCTCAAATAGGGTAGGCCAATAAAAGCCACTCTCAAGGACTTTGAGAGTGGTACGTTTAGCACCAAAGTGACCACAACAAGCATAAGAATGACAAAAAGACAAAATCGATTGAAATTCAGAGTTTGGTATGAACCTGCGGATAATTTGATCAACACCATAATTCCACAAGTAGGGCTCATCCCACACATACTGCTTGGCTATTTTCTTAATATTTAGCTTTTGAAAAGTAGTTTTTGTACTAGGTATTTTCCTTGTAACTAAGTAGTCCACTATATCAGCATACCAAGGTGTTGATTCTTTAATCGAGAAAAGTTATTCGTCTTGAAAATGATCTTGTAAGGGAGGTTCTTCTTCGAAAACAACAAGTCTACTAAGATGATCAACAACTGTATTCTCAACACCTTTCTTATCTCTGATTTCCATATTGAATTCTTGTAGCAAAAGAATCCACTGTATGAGTCTTGGCTTAGCCTCCTTGTTTTTCAATACGTACCTTAGTGTTGCATGATAAAAATATACAATCACATTGGTACCCACCAAATAAGCTCTGAATTTTTCTAATGCAAATACAATATCCAACAACTATTTTTCAGTGGTTGGGTAGTTGATTTGCGCTTCATTTAAGGTACTTGATGCATAATAAATCACATGTGACCTCTTGTCTACTTTCTGACCCAAAATAGCTCTGACTACATAATCACTTGCATCACACATTAACTTGAACGACAAGCTCCAGTCATGTGACTTAATAATTGGTGCAGTAGCCAACAATTCATTCAATTTTTCAAAGACATCCTTGCACTCATGCTTGAAGTTAAAGGTAACCTCCATTTGCAACAATTTGCACATCGACATTGAGATTTTGGAGAAATCTTTGATAAACCGCCTATAAAAACCTGCATGACCAAGAAACAAGGGAGTCTCCCTCACCGAAGTGGGGTATTGTAAGTTTCTAATCAAATCTATCTTTACCATAAAGTGACATTTCTCCCAGTTTAAAACAAGATTAGTGTCTATGCATCTTTTAAGCACGAGTTCAAGATTATTTAAACAAATATCGAATGAATCACCATAAACACTAAAATCATCCATAAATACCTCAATGATATTTTCCACATAATCAGAAAATATACTGACCATACACCTCTGAAACGTGGCAGGCGCATTGCAAAGACCAAACGGCATTCTTCTATGTGCAAATGTACCGAAAGGACAAGCAAAAGTAGTATTCTCTTGATCCTCAGGTAAAATTACAATCTGATTGTAGCCCGAATAACCATCCAAAAAGCAATAATGTGAATGTCCCGCTAACCTCTCTAACATCTAATCAATCAATGAAAGGCAAAGGAAAGTGATCCTTGCGGGTGGCCGAATTGAGCTTTCTGTAGTCTATACACACTCACCATCCTGTTTGAACTCTTATAGGAAAAATTTCACCATCTTGATTTCTAACAACATTGACACCTGATTTCTTAGGCACCACTTGCATTGGACTAACCCATTTGCTGTCTGAAATTGGGTAAATTACCCCCACACTTAGCAACTTGAGGATCTATTTCTTCATGACCTCCATCATTGGGGGGTTAAGCATACGCTAAGCATCACGTACTGGTTTGATATCATATTCCATAAGGATTCTAGGCATGCACATGGCTGGACTAATGCCTTTGATATCAACAATTGTCCAACCAATAGCTGTTTTGTACTCTTTCAGAACCTTAAGTAAGCGTTCTTCCTGTACTGCTATGAGATTCTTTGCAATAATGACTGGAAGATCTTCCCCATCACCCAAGTAAGCGTACTTTGAGTGATCAGGTAGAGGTTTCAGTTTTAATTTAGGTGCCTGCACAACAAAAGGTAAAGGAACTTCATCGGTTACAGGTAAAGAAATATATGAAATATTACATGTTCTAACATCTTGTGGTGCCATTAAAGCACCACATGTCTCAACAAGCTCATTGATAATGTCAACTTCCAAGTTAGGCATGCCATGGACATCCAAATCAATGATATTGTGTAGCATATATTCAAGTTCATCTTCGTTGTTCAAATCAAATATCTTCTATGATAACGAACCAATAACATCAATAGAAAATGCAGAATGGATATCGCTTGGATAACGCATAAATTCAAATATATTGAAGTATATAACCTCTTTGTCAAACTCTATAGTGAGTGTCCCAGTATCATTATCAATCTTCATGTTAGCAGTCTTCATAAATGGTCTCCCAAGAAGTAATGAAGTAAACGAACAATTTCTCCATTCTGCATATCCACAACATAGAAATAAACTAGAAAGATCAATTCATTCACTTGCACCAACACGTCTTCCACGATTCCCTTAGCATATATGTTAAACTTATTAGCTGATTGAATTATAATCCATATCTCCTTTAAAGGTCCCAGATTCAAAGAATCATAAATATTGGCTGACATCACGCTTATGGAAGCTCCCAAATCAATCAAAGTACACTCAAACCGTCTATCACCAATAGTAATTGGTACTGTAAAACCACTAGGATCTTTACATTTTATAGGCATCTTGTTTAGCAACATAGATGAACCACTTTCTCCCACTTGAGTGACCTCGTTAACAATCAACCTCTCCTTCCTTGTACATAAATTCTTCAGAACCTTGGCATACCTGGGTACCGTTCTGATGGCCTATTAAATGGAATTTTGATATGTACCTTGCTGAAAATATCCATAATATCCTTGTCTAGAGCTTGCTTCTTTGACTTGGAAAAACGACTAGGAAAAGGAGGTGGTGGTAAAAGTAAGAACTGTGTACTTAGGTTGGCCGGTTGAAGTTAGATTTTCCTTTGGAACAGTTTCCACCTCTACTTTCTTTTTTTAGTCGTGAATAACCCTTTCTTGTTGCTTTGGCTCTTCTGTTTGCTTCTCACTCCTCAAAAGCACTGCATTAACATTCTGTATTGGATTCACAAAAGTTTGTGATGGTAACTTTGTCGAAGTTTGTGCCTTTATTTGATTTATGTCTGTAGCCAGCTGTTTTACAAGTCCTTTATAACCATATCTTATTTCAGCATAATTGCATCTTGTCGCTGAGCATTTGCATCTTGTTTTTGCATCATAACTTTCATCATCTCCTCTAAATAGGAACTCTGAGTCTGTTGTTGAGGCTGAGGTGGAGGTTGCGGTCGGAACTGTGGTTGTTGAAAACCACTTTGTCGCCCATAAGGATTAGGAGCTGCAGCTTGCTGATTTGTGTAGCTGAAATTTGGGTGATCTTTCCAACCTGGATTATAAGTATTACAGTAGGGATCATACCTTGGCCTATGATTAGGGAACATAACATTCACTTGTTCAGACTCTTCTTCACGGTATGCTTCTTCGTTACTAAACAGTCATCAAAGTAGCATATTCATCTATTCTTTATCATTCACAGATTATCACCAACCGTAGGATAGCAGGTGCGCTTAGCTATCCCCAAAATTCCTTATATCAATGGAAAATAGGTATGTTTAGTCTCCAAATTCTATCTGTATGAACCACCTTGAGGTTCGCTTACAAGATGTAATTTAGTTGAATGCCTTAAGGTTTGTAAATTAAGGTTTGATCCTAACAGTTAAACTCAGTACGCTCGATCCACTTACTAGGGTTGTTTTTACTTGCGATTGCTCCACAGAATCCCTTTGCAAGATTTCACAATTTCTACTTGTGTAAGAGTTATTCAACAATTACGGATATCCTAACTCATTACTAGCAATAAATTCACTAATAAACTGACTTAGTTAGCCACCTAAACAATTTATCAATCAATCATAATATTATTATAATGAAAACAAACGATAATCATATGAATAATTGTGAATAGATTTATATGCTAAATTGAATCATGTATTAGGACTAAGAATTCATCCTCAATCACTAAGAAGTTTAGCTACTCGTGGGATTAGTCAAACCCATGAGATACATATGATAAAATGGAAAAGAAATAGTTATGATGATGAAATCGCTCCAAAACCCTAGCTTTTCTTCTCTTGTGTTCTTCTCTCCAAAGGCTTGATTAAAGATTAAAAGATTAAAGATAAAAATATCTCTTATATAGATGTCCAAATTAAATTGCACGTGCGCCAAATTTCGTGTCGAATGGTTGCCAAAACTAGCCAAAACAACACCCAAAACTCACATTAATAGTTGGTCGTGTAAAACAGTTCTCCAAATAGTTGTTGGGCTTGCACACAAAACTGGTAAAGTCTAGCCCAAGAGATCTTCGTTGGCTTGTTAGTTCCGCTCCTATTCTACCTATAGAACCACGAACACACATCACCCCGTGAAATTTCAAAGTCCTGGGATTTTCAACTCAACCAGATAACTTTTGGGCATTCCTTTATATACCCCCTTAAAACACTAACGGTACCCCTCTTAGTTAGTTATGTCGGTTATAGTTTAGATTACATGAAAATCGTCGAGTTATTAAAAGAAATTGATATCCATACCCCTCTTGAAAATTAATTTTTTTTTTTTTTGAAGCATGAAATTTTGTTATTAAACTATATGGCTATTACAAGAGAGTATTGGATACCTGAAGATTCGAATACAGATGGATCGGAATGCCAGGAAATTACAATAACATGACATTGAAGCAAAAGGTAAGTGTCAATCTCTGGATTATAATTGCATCCGAGGTAGATGTTGTAGATGATGGGGTGGATTTGAAAGAGGTTGTCGGGGATCCATAGGTCTTCGACGAATGCTTTCCACAAGAAAAGTTGTACGTTTGATGGACATGGTTGCGTCCATAAGAACTTGGTTGGTGGTGATGGGGGTTGATGCAGCTGATCCGAGATCTGTCTACCTCCTTGTTTTCCTGCTTTATCCATAACTTCTACCCGAGTTATTAGTTGTGAATGGGCTTGATGAAGTGTCTAATCTCTTCCCTAGAAGGATTTAATGCTAGACAAACTAGTAATGCTATTACAAAGATTACAAAGACTGAAACCAAAATACAAGCAGAGTTACAACTAAAGTTACTATTGCTATTAAGCTACTAACAAAAACTAAACTGAAAAGCAACAGACTTAACCTAGACTAAGGACAGTAAATTAAAATGGGAGAAACAAAATTGCTAAAACAGTAAAATACAAAAAGCTAACGAAGGACTATCAAGTAAAGGTGTCGATTCACCGGCCCAATCTCAAATCAAATAGACTTTGCGCCTACTGTGTGATACAAAGAAACAAAGATGCTGTGAAGCAATCCAGGGAGTGCAGCAACCAAAATGGAGATGCTGAATGTATTGTTTGATGTGCTAAATAAGTCACCTTCATCAAGATCATAGAATGATCTAAAATTCTTATAGGGGACCAAGGTGAGGAGATATCAAATACGGCTTGCTACAAGTTTCACTAGAAAAATGGGTCATGAAGCCAAACAATGTGAAGCTGTAGGAATGTATTTTCAATCCAGCTGAGTTGGGGATTGAAATCTTATGGCTAAGTATCTTGATTATAGATGCATTAGAGGTAATACGTTGAGGCATGGAATCAATGATGCTATTTATTTATTTTTTGGTTACATATTCTAATGCTCTTGAAAATTTGTTGATCCACTTGTACTTTCAGTAATACAAATTCGTCCTGATATTGTACCTCTGTCATTACTACCTTGATTCTTGACGTAATTGTTATCACCGATGATCAACAACTTGATCATTTTGATAAACCCATTTCTTTTTGAAGAACAACAATGCATTTTTCCATCATTGACTATGTTTCTTCTTCGTCTTTGATTCCTCTTTTGATATGGGTTTCTCTAATTTGAAATGTAATAATTCTACAGATCTTGACGTTATTGACGATGGAAGAAATTTTTCTTTTTATGTTTCTTTGCTTTTCTAATACCTGTAAGTAATCCTTTTGAGGATCGAATCCATAGTCACTGAAGTGATGTGGTGCTGTGGTATTGGATAAATTGGGATTTGTTTGTCGTCTTCCTCACTCTCCTCTTTCAGATATACTTTTGAATCTGCGGAGAGGATCATAAGTTGAAGAGACAACTTAAGAAGTGCCTTCTCACGATACACATGAGGAGGAAGCTTAACAAACAAAACCCTAATCCCCAATTTCTAACTTGAGATTAATACTAAAATTAGGGTTTTTTTTTTACGGGTTAACATTAACTATTGTATAAGGAGGTGAAAGAATTCCAAGATCAATCAATACTGAATTGTTCCGAAAAGAATCCATAAATCCAACAAGTCAGATGACAATCAATTATTTGAAAATCAAATCAAGTAGAAATTTGAGTCTTCTTTTGAAACAATAATTGATTTTCATAAATTTCTTTCACTTACTCTGTTATCCCTTGAAGAGGAGAAATCAAGATTTATGATTCGTTGGTCTTTGTTTTAGTTAGCGGGTCTTCTATCCACATATGTGAAGAGATTATAGAAGAAGACTACTCGTACGAAGGAGAAGATAACAGGTTTGTGTTTTTATTTCTCTTGGGGGTATGTTAATTTAGAAAATCTGCTGGGGTAGGTAGATAAGTTCTGAGGGTATATGGATAAAGGGGTATTGACAAAGCGGGGGTACAACAACCACACCCAATATTTCGCTTAGCAATCTGTATGGACTAACTCCAATATACTTTTAAGAGAATCAACTAGACTCAATCTTATTAACAGCATATCAAAGAGTTATGATATCTCGATCTCTCGATTTAATTCTTACTCAAGCAAATAGAAATCTGCAGTCTAATTAAATACAAGAGAGATAACTTGGATGGTACCAAAGACCAATATCCAAGTGTCAATCAATGTAAATCAACAACCAAAGGTTGGATATTCTAATTGATTGATCTAAGGCACAACCTGTGATATTTCAATTATATAACAAAATATAATGCGGAATAGAAATAACACAGACACCATAATTTTGTTAACGAGGAAACCGCAAATACAGAAAAACCCCGGGACCTAGTCCAGATTGAACACACACTATATTAAGCCGCTAAAGACACTATCCTACTACAAACTAACTTCGGTCTGGACTGTAGTTGAACCCCAATCAATCTCACACTGATTCAAGGTACAGTTGCGCTCCTTACGTCTTTGATCCCAACAGGATACTACGTACTTGATTCCCTTAGCTGATCTCACCCACAACTAAGAGTTGCTACGACCCAAAGTCGGAGACTTTAATAAACAAATCTGTATCACAGAGAAAAGTCTACGGTAATAGATAAATCTGTCTCCCACAGAAATACCTACGAGTTTTGTTCCGTCTTTTGATAAATCAAGGTGAATATGAACCAATTGATAACCCGGACTTATATTCCCGAAGAACAGCCTAGTATTATCAATCACCTCACAATAATCTTAATCGACTATCGAAAGAAGATATTGCGGAATCACAAACGATGACACGAAGATGTTGGTGATTACTTTTATATCTTGCCTATCGGAGAAATCAATCTCAAGCCAATCGTTACGATTGTACTTAGTAAGATAGAAACAACAAGATCAGATCACACAACTACGAGAAAGTAGTATCGGTCTGGCTTCACAATCCCAATGAAGTCTTCAAGTCATTAACCTACAGGGTCTCGATAGAAACCTAAGGTTAAAGGAGAATCGAATCTAGCTTATACAACTAGTATCACACAGGAGGTGTTGGGATTAGGTTTCCCAGTTGCTAGAGTTCTCCTTTATATAGTCTTTTAAATCAGGGTTTGCAATCTAAGTTACCTTGGTAACAAAGTATTCAATATTCACCGTTAGATGAAAACCTGATTAGATTCAAGCTAATATCTTTCAACCGTTAGATCGAAACTTAGCTTGTTACACACAAATGAAATGCACGTTTTAGGTTTGTGTAACCGTACCCAAACATGTACATTTAGTTGGTTCAACAGTAGTTATCCAAATGGTTATCCATATGAGTACTTTCATATCAACCATCTTCTTCTTTACCATAACTAGTTCAAATGACTCAAATGAACTAGTTAGAGAGTTGTTCAATTGCTTAGATCTTTATAATAGACACAATTAAAACAAAAAAGATTTGATTCACTCGAATCGATTCATGAACTTTATATCCACGGTTTGCAAACTTGCATTCCGTAGTTTATATAGGTTTAAGTTCACGAATAATCGTTTTTAGAAAATAACCAACTTAAGTACACGAACTTGGTACGCGGACTTAAGTACCCGGAATAAGTTTGTTTTCAATTCACAAACTCCAGCAGATTTTCTTGGGTCGAGAACTTCTGACAGTACACGGACTTGGTACGCGGACTTGGTTCCGGTTTTCCTGAGCAGCAAAGTACGCATACTTTTGTTCAAGGAATAAGGACTTACACACATATGTGTTACCACATAATGTTTATATCCTTCCATGGTTATATAATCTAAACTCTCATTTCAATCATTGAAACATTCTTAGAGGACGTTAGATGGTTGTTATTCACAAACCATTTTTCGTCAAAGCCATTTTCAAGTGATTGAAACATAAAATGACTTTCGTCACTAGGTAAAGATGAACTTGGCTAAAGCGAAAGCTTACCAACACATATTTAGAGAAATATATAAGCGAGATAAACTCGTCTCGAAATAGCAAATGTGTATAATCATAGTCTATATAGCAAAACGACTTTGTCTCAAGATAGGAGATAGAGTAGATAGACTTTTGAGTGATAGATAAGTTCAAGTCTCCACATACCTTTTAGTCGATGAAGTTCCACCAGTTCCTTGAGTAGTTCTTCGTCTTGTATGATGATTGCCATGGAGTCTTGAGCTCAACTACACTTTCTATCCTAGTCCAAGACTTAGCTAATAGTAGACTAGAAATCAAGATATATAGTTTTGATCACTAACATTGACAAACATGCTTGAGATAGCAACGCATGCGAGTTCGACCGAGCAATGCTCTAACAATCTTCCCCTTTGTCAATTTTAGTGACAAAACTATCAATACATATGGAATACAAAAATAGATAAATAAACTTTTGTAGCTCCTCTTCCACATGCCTAATCTTCAACATTACTCGAAATCTTCGTCCCTTCCAAGTACTCCAATGATCCCAAAGGTTGTAAGTTTAGCATCATCGTTGTTGAAAATCCGTATCTATAACAATGAGAAAACAAGAATTCTCAATCATTGTTATACAGTGTCATAGTATTATTATACATCATCAAAGTCCAATTGTATCACAACTTCAACAACAATCACTCCCCCTTAGTCAATACTCCATCTCACATGGAAACCACTCCCCCTTACATAATGATCCGAAAACCATATGTATTTGTAGTGTGAACTACACATTAATTCTCCCCCTTTTTGTCAATAAAATTGGCAAAGGTATAAAAATGGGATCCTAATGAAATTTCCATAGAGACATTTCATGACCAAAAGTAAGTACATATCAACTTTTTAGATGCAATCATATCCTAAGCTAAATGCTTTCATCAAGGAGTTTATTAAGATACAAGATAACTCCTATAATATTCCACAGCCACACTCCCCACAAAGATTTGGCAATTAAGCACAAGTTCAATTAAGAACTCTCCCCCATAATATGTCATTCCCGAAAGAACAACAAGAGCGACCTTACTTTCACGAGAAAAGAAGGATTTCTTTGGACATAAAAAATCGCATACAAATATGAATTTGAATCCAAATAATACTCAACTAAATTAACCACAAGAAAACCCATGATTAATCTAATCGGAAATGCTCAACATAAGAAAGCTTACGGAGCCTCACAGTATATACATAAAATATGGATCAGGGAAGATCAATACTGCGAAATAAACAAGGATTCATTCCATTTTCCATCACTATTTGCACAATGACATACAATAGACATAATCCTTGTAAACAAAAGTTCATCCTATCTTCCATCAATATTTGCATAATGACATACAATAGGCTTAAAACTTTTGTAATGTCAAAAGTTCATTCATTCTTTTATCAATACTTGCATATCGACATATGAAAGACTTAATTTTTGACAAAGTATGGGACAATCATAGTTCACGGACGCAAACAACAAATCCCATAACAACTTGCAATATATAAAATCATAAAGATTAAAATTACAAAAATCATCTTCCAAATAACTTAGAATTTAAATAAATAAATCTAAAAACATGAAGATGAAAACGTTGGACATAGCTATGTGTAATCACAAAAAATTGCTATTCCAAACTCTAGTAATCCTTCTCAAAAATAAGAATAAATTCTCATAAGAAGTTTCCTAGGTATCAAGACAAACTCGTAATGCACATATAAGATGATTTGTCCTTAGAGGGTAGAATCAATCATTTTCGTCCGTATTTACACCAAGAATAGCTACCAAAGGCGTATAAAAGATTTTCTTAACAAAGAAGAACATACAAAGTCACTAATGACCATGCACCATAGTTCACATAAGATGATTGTGAACATTCAAGAATCCCATAGTAATGCATACTACTGCCCATTCTTGAACTTCCTTCTTTGTGATTCACCAACAACATTCTTATAAAATCTACAAATGAGCTTAGAAGAGTAGTACTCCAAGAATCCAAGTGCCCAAGTCCAAGAGAAGTGAAACAAGTGCGACGAAACAGAGCAAAACACTTAAAAACAAGAGACAGGACAAATACCAATCTTAACTCATCTAAATTCAGGAATTCTCATCTCCATTTTGAAGAGAATTCAAAGAGGAAGAGAATGCAAAAAGAATGAGGTCATTCCGAGTTTGGACGAAGAAGTTACGACCAAAACAAGTTTACCGAAAATCGACGTTAAGTATGCATACCGTTTTGCAAACGAACTTTCATGACATGGGGGAGTATGCAAATGGGTATGCGTACTTAAACCCCTGGATTTTGATTTTAAATTATGTTATGCATACCTGGTAGGTGTACCATCCTGAACTACTATTTTCAAACCTTTTTAGAAGAATCCTGGTCGAATTCTACAAACCTTCACCGAACATAATCAGGTGCCCCAATTCTCGTGCTTCCCTCACCGTATACATAGCAGGGCATTCCTTGGTGAGGATGCACTTAAAACAAAATTAAGTTGTGTTGGGGTGAACAATGTCTTGCTCACCACAAGTGACCTTTGGATTATCATGAAAGAGATCGCTTTTAGAACCTTTCACATCCAATTCCATTTTTTCAAAAAACTTGTTAAGTTCCAACATCATGGATACTGCCTTATCCATAGTCATGGAATTTTCTGGAAGATCATTCCTTTTCACACTCAAAGCATCATTGGATTTCTTTGGTACCCACTTCTGAGTGCGTTTAGGAACAACCGGAACCTTCTTCCCATTACTCTCTTCTAGAATTCTCGGAAGAGAATTGGATTGACTATTCTTTTGCAAGTTAGTCTTTATCCAATTGGGAGCATCGGATCTTGTCTTCGTCTTTACGAAGTTATCCTTTTGATAACCATTACGATTGTGAAAAGGATTCGTATGACGTTTATAGGAAAAACTAGGAAAATCACAAGACCTTGATTCCTTTCCTAAAGATTAGACGAGTTACAACTTTGTAACGTTAAGGGGATCGATCTTAACATATGATCTTGGTTTCACAACTTCTTGTGATGCCCAAACAAGAACATCATGAAGTTTCTCATTCCTTATACGGAAACAACATCTCCTTTCCAGGTGACCTTTATTTCCGCAATAGTGTGGCAAACATAAGGAATGTTCTTACCTCGATCCGTGTGTCCTGATTTTGGAGGTTGATATATTTTGCTCTTTTGAACCTTAACTGCCGGTGAAGGTATTTCACTTTTGCCATCAGTGGAAACCTTTTGTTGAGAAGAATCACTAGCCTTGACAAATTTTACCTCTTTGCTAATACTTGGAGCATCTATTCACTTATAGCCCAATCCTCGTGTATCACGATGATTTTTACTTGCTCCTAGCATAGTGGTTAATTTGCTTGAACTAGTATTGAACTTTTTCAAGTCATCTTCCAACATCTTGATTTTATCAAGAGCAACAGCTAAGTCAGCCTCAAAACGTTTTTCTCGAGCGAGAAAAGAGCTTTCTCTGTCATCAAAACTAATTTGTTGAGAGTTAAACCTTGCTTCAAATTCTGCAAGTTTCTCTTCCAACGAAAAGTACTTTTGAAAAAGATTATCACATTCAAGTGACTTCATACGTAGGTTTTCCTCAGAATCCTCGAGGATCGATTCGTTAGAACAATTCGAAACATAAACACCTGCGTAACATCTTCTCATTTCTTGTTTTCTCGACAGAGAGGAGTCAGAAGAGGAGTGACATGAGAAGTTGTCATCTTCTTCTTTTCCAACGAATTCAAAACCTTCACATACTCAGACACTTCCTCATCAACATCTCTATCAATATCTGAATCACCTTCATCAGAAAGTTCATCCAATTGTTTTTCTAGGCGTGTTTCAGACTTCAACAGTTTTTACATTAAGAGAATGTTTAGATATTGACTTAGATGTGACAGTTCTCTCAGGTGAATCCAAGCTTTGAGAATCATCTGGCAATTTCTGAACTGGTCCGCTATTATAGATAGACTCGTGATAGACACATTTTTGTGTCTAATTTGATCTCAATACTATATATTGTTGGCACTCGATTTTGTATTAATTTTGGTGTTTTATGTGTTTGTAGGTATTTTTGGGCAATAAACATTTTTGGAAAAATCGACTCGAAAAGTTGTCTAAAGCACCCGGAGGACACGTGTTATTCGGACTCTCAATGTAGGATAAGGGGCACCTCAATTACTAAGGGGCACCCACAGGATATTCGCACCCAAGCAGCTGGATAAGGGGCAACCTCATCACCTTCGTTTGAAAATAATTTTTGGCGGGAAAAGAGTTCTTTCAATGGCGTAATTTAGGGATCGCGTTTTGGGCGGGATAGAAAGAGACTCAATGGTCGAAAATTGGTGGGATGATGTGACTAGTATTAACGAGCTGGTATGGCTCATTTTTGTCAGATAGAATTGGCTAGATTCTCGCGTTGAAGTAATCAGGGTAACTCGGGTTTTGGTTAGTCCATTCCGAGTTGTGCGTACGTGATTAAGAGGTTTTCGCGTGCTTGTTGAATGTTTGAACACTTCTGGACGATGACTGGACGTGTTGGAAGTATTTTTGCTCGAGAAAACAGCGTGTGGAGTTATTTCTGGGAAGAAAATATTCCCGAGAATACTTTTCTTCACTGCCGAGTTATGAGAAATTATTTGGGAGTTTAATGCGATATTTGGAGGATCTGACGAGTATATATAGGGTGCAAGGGACTCATAGAAGGGAGATAGAGAGTTTGGGAGAGTGGCGGAGCCTCAACAGAGCCGGAGAATCGAGTTACAGAGAAATACCATTGATGCTGCTGTGAAGAACATGAAGAACATAAGACGCACACCCATCTGTCGTTCATGCTACAGTGATTGCGACAGTTCCTCAACAGTCTTATACGCTACGACTACAGCGACACTTTCTTTATATCGATCTCTGTACAGTGTTTTGCAACAATTATAAGCGTTGCAAACACCCGGTTTTAATCATTTTCTCTATATTTCATCTTTGTAACACCTATTTAAGCAGTGAAATCAACTTTTGAGCGTGTTTCCATAATGAAGAGCTAAACCCATCCTCCGGGGCGATGGAGGAAGCCATTCTTCCAAAAGTTATGTGGTAAAATTTATTTAAATTTACCTATGCAATTCTTTTATGATTATTTGCACCGAATGAAAATTGAGTAAATGATTTTTATTAATTAGTTGTGTTTTCTCTTGATGAAGTATGCTTAGTTTAGGGCTTTTGATACTTCATGCTTGCGATTAACAATTGATGTTTTGAAAATCTAATTTAGGCAATGATTAGAATCATAATTTCTTTTGATTGGAGTTATATTGTCTAGAATTGCATGATAAACATTAACATTAAATCACATGAATTTTGGTGAATGGTGAAATCCTGAACCCCGGTCTCTCTAATATAGTCAGTTTTAATTTGCTTAGTGTTAAAATTTAAATCTAAAAGCACAGTCTTCACAAGTCTCAACGAACCTATTACTACAACATCATTGAAAATAACCATCAATTTTTGGCGCCAACTCGTCCATAATCAGATCGCTACAAACACAGACTTATAAGGTCTTTAACGAGTTTGCCTGCTCTGATACCAATTGACAAAGCGGGGGTACAACAACCACACCCTAAATTTTGCTTAGCAATCTGTATGGACTAACTCCAATATACTTTTAAGAGAATCAACTAGACTCAATATTATTAACAGTATATCAAAGAGTTATGATATCTCGATCTCTCGATTTAATTCTTACTCAAGCAAATAGAAATCTGCAAGTCTAATTAAATACAAGAGAGATAACTTGGATGGTACCAAAGATCAATATCCAAGTGTCAATCAATGTAAATCAACAACCAAAGGTTGGATATTCTAATTGATTGATCTAACGCACAACCTGTGATATTTCAATTATATAACAAAATATAATGCGGAATAGAAATAACACGAGACACCAGGAATTTTGTTAACGAGGAAACCGCAAATGCGAGATAAACCCCAGGACCTAGTCCAGTTGAACACACACTATATTAAGCCGCTACAGACACTAGCCTACTACAAACTAACTTCGGTCTGGACTGTAGTTGAATCCCAATCAATCTCACACTGATCCAAGGTACAGTTGTGCTCCTTATGTCTTTGATCCCAGCAGGATACTACACACTTGATTTCCTTAGCTGATCTCACCCACAACTAAGAGTTGCTACGACCCAAAGTCGAAGACTTTAATAAACAAATATGTATCACACAGAAAAGTCTACGGTAATAGATAAATCCGTCTCCCACATAAATACCTACGAGTTTTGTTCCGTCTTTTGATAAATCAAGGTGAACAGGAACCAATTGATAACCCAGACTTATATTCCCGAAGAACAACCTAGTATTATCAATCACCTCACAATAATCTTAATCGACTAGCGAAAGAAGATATTGCGGAATCACAAACGATGAGACGAACATGTTTGTGACTTCTTTTATATCTTGCCTATCGGAGAAATCAATCTCAATCTTTACGATTGTACTTAGTATGATAGAAACAACAAGATCAGATCACACAACTACGAGAAAGTAGTATCGGTCTGGCTTCACAATCCCAATGAAGTCTTTAAGTCGTTAACCTACAGGGTCTCGATAGAAACCTAAGGTTAAAGGAGAATCGACTACCAAGGTAAAGAGTTACCTTGGTAACTTAGATTGCAAACCCTGATTTGAAAGACTATATAAAGGAGAACTCTAGCAACTGGGAAACCTAATCCCCACACCTCCTGTATGATACTAGTTGTATAAGCTAGAGTCGATTCTCCTTTAACCTTAGGTTTCTATCGAGACCCTGTAGGTTAACGACTTAAAGACTTCATTGGGATTGTGAAGCCAGACCGATACTACTTTCTCGTAGTTGTGTGATCTGATCTTGTTGTTTCTATCGTACTAAGTACAATCGTAAAGATTGGCTTGAGATTGATTTTTCCGATAGGCAATATATAAAAGAAGTCACAAACATCTTCATCTCATCGTTTGTGATTCCGCAATATCTTCTTTCGCTAGTCGATTAAGATTATTGTGAGGTGATTGATAATACTAGGATGTTCTTGGGGAATATAATTCCGGGTTATCAATTGGTTCATGTTCACCTTGATTTATCAAAAGACGGAACAAAACTCGTAGGTATTTCTGTGGGAGACAGATTTATCTATTACCGTAGACTTTTCTGTGTGATACAAATTTGTTTATTAAAGTCTTCGACTTTGGGTCGTAGCAACTCTTAGTTGTGGGTGAGATCAGATAAAGGAATCAAGTGCGTAGTATCCAGCTGGGATTAGAGACGTAAGGAGCGCAAATGTACCTTGGATCAGTGTGAGATTGATTGGGGTTCAACTACAGTCCAGACGGAAGTTAGTTTGTAGTAGGCTAGTGTCTCGTAGCGGCTTAATACAAATGTGTGTTCAATCTGGACTAGGTCCCGAGGTTTTTCTCGCATTTGCGGTTTCCTCGTTAACAAAATTCTGGTGTCTGTGTTATTTCTATTCCGCATTATATTTTGTTATATAATTGAAATATTTCAGGTTGTGCATTAGATCAATCAATTAGAATATCCAACCTTTGGTTGTTGATTTACATTGATTGACACTTGGATATTGGTCTTTGGTACCATTCAAGCTATCTCTCTTGTATTTAATTAGACTCGCAGATTTCTATTTGCTTGAGTAAGAATTAAATCGAGAGATCGAGATATCATAACTCTTTGATATACTATTAATAAGATTGAGTCTAGTTGGTTCTCTTAAAAGTATATTGGAGTTAGTCCATACAAATTGCTAATCGAAATATTGGGTGTGGTTGTTGTACCCCCACTTTTTCACTTCATTTGGGATTCATGAAGCCAGATCCAACTATTTTCTCTGTAGTTGCATATTCTGATCTTACTTGTTCTATCGTATTGAGTTTTATCTTCTCTAAGAGTCACTCGAGATTTATCTCTGATAGGTAAGATATAAAAAGTAATCACAACAGTTCTTCGTCTCAGACTCTTGTGATTCCACAATAACTTCTTTTGTTAATCAGTTAGGTTATTCTGAGGTGACTAATATTTCTAGGTTGCTCTTTGGGTGTATAAGACCGGATTATTAGTTGGTTCATGTTCACCATGATTTTATCAAAAGACGGAACAAAAAGAATAAACATATCTGTGGGAGACAGATTTGTTTATAAGTCTTCGACTTTGGGTCGTAGCAACTCTTAGTTGTGGGTGAGATCAGCTAAGGGAATCAAGTGCGCAGAATCCGGCATAGTTTTAGAGGCGTAAGGAACGCGACTGTACCTTAATTGGTGTGAGACTTGGTTAGGGCTCAACTACATTCCAGTCGGAAGTTAACTTGTAGTAGGCTAGTGTCTGTAGCGTCTTAATACAGTGTGGCGTTCAAAACTGGACTAGGTCCTGGGGTTTTTCTGCATTTTCGGTTTTCTCGTTAACAAAATTTCTGGTGTCTGTGTTATTTCTTTTTAGCATTATATTTGTTTATATAATTGAAATATCACAGGTTGTGCGTAGTTCAATCAGTTGATAAATGCGACCTTGATTGTTGGATATAACTTGATTGACACATGGGCATTGGTCTTTGGTACCGTCCAAGTTATTTCTCATATCAATCAGGCTCATAAATTTCTATTTGTTTGACTTGTTGATTGTATTGAGAAATAGAGATAAAGCTCTTTGATATCTTTCTTGATTGAGCTCGCTTTTAAGTTGGTGCTCTCGGAATTTTATTGGAGTTTAGTCCATACAGATTGTCGAGCGACTTATTGGGTGTGGTTGTTGTACCCCCGCTTTTTCAGATACATCTTCACGATCTTCAGGTCTTCAGGGTAATACTTGTATGTCTCATATCAATCAGGCTCATAAATTTCTATCTGTTTGACTTGTTGATTGTATTGAGAAATAGAGATAAAGCTCTTTGATATCTTTCTTGATTGAGCTCGCTTTTAAGTTGGTGCTCTCGGAATTTTATTGGAGTTTAGTCCATACAGATTGTCGAGCGACTTATTGGGTGTGGTTGTTGTACCCCCGCTTTTTCAGATACATCTTCACGATCTTCAGGTCTTCAGGGTAATACTTGTATGTCTCAACATTCCTAGACTTTCTAGCATAAACTAAACGAAGTTGACTCTAGTACATTCAATCAAGCGACTCTAATTGAGTTTTGATACTAAAATATGACAACAACCTTGACATACCTATGCTTGGTGGGTTCAACCGAGCAATGCTCTAACAAGAGTCGTCCTGTATGAATCCTGCTTTGAAGAACTTTACAAACTCTACGGAGACTCGACGAGAGAAAAGAAGAAGGAATCCTAGAAACAGTAAAGAATATACAAATAACCTTGTTGTGTCTACTAGTGACACGAGTGGTGAGTTTTCTACTCACCCATTACTACCTAATGTCAGTAATGTGTGTGAAATCACAATATTAACTTGAGAATATGAGTTTTGCAAAAAATTGCATCATGTGAACTAGCTTTTTTGATGTCAAGGTTACTCAAGCCTTTTACTATTTTTTTTTTTAAAACTGTTTATACAGTTTCGTAACTCTAAAGATAGTCAGTTTTTGTATTAATTCTTAAGGACATATGAAAAAGCGGGGGTCTAACAACCACACCCAATATTTCGTTCGGCAATCTGTATTGACTAACTCCAATATAATTCCAAGAGAATCAACTAGACAGTCAGACTCAATCAATGGAAATATATCCAAGAGTTATATCTCTATTTCTCAATACAATCTGCAATCGAACAGAAAGAGTTTGTGAGCCTGATTGATATGAGAAACAACTTGAACGGTTCCAAAGACCAATGTTCAAGTGCCAATCAATTTATATCAACAACCAAAGGTTGGATTATCTAATTTATTAAACTACGCACAACCTGTGATATTTTAATTATATAGAAAACTAGATAGTAACCCGTGCTTCACACCGGATAACTTTCCTTTCTGGCTACAATACTTTAATGAGATTTGATCATTTTTAAAGAATTTTGAATTATACATTGCATACCATTCGTTAATGTGTCCTTAACCTTGCATGCAGAATCTTAAATAAGTTGCCTCTGTAAAACGATGATATATAATTCAAAGTAAAGGTATGAACAATTTTTAATACACACAATCAAGTTAGTAATTATGTAAACGTCCAAAGAGTATGACATGAGTTGCAGTGTACATTGTAGTCCAATGTCCATCTCTTGTACATTGTGGCTTATAATGTTGTAATTTACATCAAGTAATCCAATACCCATCTCTTGTACATTGTAGCTTAGAGTCCAATCAACTTTCTAGTATTATATTCCAGATGAAATAGTCAAGCTCATCCCATTCCACGAAGGTTTGTGAAGGGAATCAAGAAGTGCCAGGCTGCTCCCTTGGTAGTATTTGGCGATTTTCTGCTGAGGTAATAGAGGGAAAGGGGTAAAAGAATTTCACCAACACTTTCTTTTCGCAGTCTTTGGCGCCTAAAAATTGATTAATTCTAGGATTCACCAACAAAAAAATGACATACTAAATGGTATGAGGAAAAGTATGTCTAGCTTGTATTTTTTAATGAAGTAACACATAAGGATTAAAAATCATACCAGAAGCCGACATAAAGCTGTAGTTGCAGTCGTTGCATAATGATACATATGAATCATATAAACCTGCACTTATTATGTTGGTACATCACGTCGTAAACCACTTTAAAATCGAAACAGATTCATAAAAGAATAAAAAGGAACATACATGTGGTATTTCTTACATCGCAAAAGAAAATATTTTCTAAATATGTTCAGATATTTTTACGAATGCCAGAATTTGCAAGGAAATATATGTTGTAACATACCCGTGCAAGGAAACTTGCAAGAGAGCAGGACAGACTATTATTATTGCCCATACCATACCAATACATAGGGAAGCGAAAATTCAAATATGCATCGTCCACAATCTGTGGAAAGCGACCACATATATTATTTCCCATGCCATACAAATATGAAAACAAAAATGCAAACATGCAACAAATGAATTCCATTATACATAATTAAATCAAATAATGCAATGTTGGAACCAATACAATACACATTTTAAGACAGTATGCATAACTAATTGAAATCAACCCAAATTGCTAGAGAAATACATATACCTGTAAATAAAGCAATTGTTGACAGATTAGTGAAAGAGTAAGGAAGACAAAAATTGAAAATGCATTATACTACCAAATGCAACCCGTGATTGCTGTCATATAAGCATGATGCTAATGTTAATTAACTTGGGATTTTCGTTCCATTAATTCTCAACATCATATGGTGCCAATGATGAATCCACAATCTGCAACAAACTTATCAACACGATGAACAAACAAAACCCGTATGCTTTAATTAACACCCAAATTAAAACTCAACGGTCTAAAGACTCTAAACGGAAAACAAAAAATGAAAAAGAAAATAAAAAGAGAATAATGGTTACCAGAATCTTTGTCTCAACATTACCGATGGTACTACAAACCAATTGAGTGAAAAATTGTGACAAATTTCTTCTTGGCATTTCCACAAACAATTATAGTGTGTTAAGAGAGCTCAATTTTGAACAAAAACATAAATGTAAGCAAAATTACTTGTAGGATACCTGCACTATATCAAAGGCCGTAACAAAAACAATGGATCCAATTTAGTAATTAACGATTGCACTAAATATATGAATTAAAAGAATTAAGAAAAACCCACGGAAATGTTAGTACAATCAACTAAGTAATTAGAAATTGTACTTAACATATCAATTGAAAAAATTATAAAAACTCCACAATTATCTTGGAACCGAAAGATCACAATCTAAAATAAAACTGAAGAAACCAAAACAAACCTGCGTATGAACTGATGATTCTGCTTTCATGTATGAATTGATGGGGCAAGTGGATTTTGAACAGTAAGATGCAAAATAAGGTAGGACGTGACTCGTGAGGGAGTGTTTTGATCATGGGTTTCTTCTGTGTATATGTGGGAACTGGAACTGTAAGTGGTCGGGGAAGTGGGGTTAGACGGTTAACTTTTAATTGAAGAAGGTCGAGGAGATGGGTTGAGTTGGTGGTGTCAATGAGGTGTAACAAATTATATATGTTATTTGTGTGGGGTCACATTCAGTGAGATACCTCTGTTCCAAATACTCGAGTCCAAATTTGTTCACACTCCTCTAACGAGTGCATATTTCACATATTCTTCTGATTGGTTGAATATTTAACTGATGGCCCCACTACCCTCCATGTTTGGAATCACGACCCTTGATATTAAATCAAGGGTAGAGATTGAAATGTGAAATATACACTCGTTAAGGAGTGTGCACGAATTCGGACTCCAAATACTCTCAACAGAGGTGTCCATATCAAATTTTGGTGGGGTCAGAATGAATGAGAATCAAGTATTTGGTTTCAATTATCATCTATTTAGATATAATGCGGAAAAGAAATAACACAGACACCATAAATTTTGTTAACGAGGAAACCGCAAATGCAGAAAAACCCCGGGACCTAGTCTAGATTTGAACACCACACTGTATTAAGCCGCTACTGACACTAGTCTACTGCAAGTTAACTTCGGACTGGAATGTAGTTGAGCCCTAACAAATCTCACACTGATCAAGGTACAGTTGCGTTCCTTACGTCTCTGAATCCCAGCAGAACTCTACGCACTTGATTCCCTTAGGCTGATATCACCCACAACTAAGAGTTGCTACGACCCAAAGTCGAAGACTTGATAAACAAATCTGCCTCACACAGAAAAGTCTATTGAATAGATAAATTTGTGTCCGACAAAAATACCTACGAGTTTTGCTCCGTCTTTTGATAAATCAAGGTGAACATGAACCAATTGATACACCAGACTTATATTCCCGAAGAACAGCCAAGTAATATCAATCTCCTCACAATAACTTAATCGTATGGTAGCGCAACAAGATATTATGGAATCACAAAGAATGAGACGAAGAGCTTTGTTATTACTTTTTATCTTACCTATCAGAGATTAAATCTCGAGCAAATCTTAGAGAAGATAGTACTCAATACGATAGAACAAAGTAAGATCAGAACACACAACTATAGACAAAATAGTTGGGTGTGGCTTCAGAATCCCAATGAAGTCTTTAAGTCGTTAACCTATAATGGTTTTAGGAAAAACCTAGGTTAAAGGAGAATCGACTCTAGTACGCAACTAGTGTCACACAGGAGGTGTGGGGATTAGGTTTCCCAGTTGCTAAAGTTCTCCCTTATATAGTCTTCAAATCAGGATTTGATAACTTTGGGACAAAGCAATCAATATTCACCGTTAGATGAAAAACTGATTAGATTCAAGCCAATATCTTTCAACCGTTAGATTCTCTTGGCTTGTTACACACAAATGAGATGTACCTTCATTTAGATATGGGTAACCGTACCTAAACATGTACACTTAGTTGGCTCAACAATAGTTAACCGAAGCTAGCCATATGAACACTTTCATATCAACCTTGTTCATCTTAACACAACTAGTTCAAATGACTCAAATGAAACTAGTTATAGAGTTGTTCAGTTGTTTATATTCTCATAGATGTATACAAGACACAATTGAAGCAAAATCGGTTTTGATTCACTCGAATCAATTCATGAACATTATAGCCACGGTTTGAAAAAGATTGCATTCCTTATTATATAAATATATTTGTTCATGACTTAGCCGATTTTAGAACTTAACCACTCTAAGTATGCAAACGGGTACGGTTACTTAAGTTCACGGACTTGGTATGTGTCCTCCAGTATGCAAACACGTACGCATACTGTCGTTCACAACCGAACTCAGTTGAAGTTAGTATGCAAATGGGTACGCATACTATAGTTCCCGGACTTCAATTGTTGAATCAGTACGCATACGGGTATGCATACTAAATTCCCGGACTTGGAATAACTTGCAACAATTAGCATACAAGTACGCATACTGTGCTATATCCAATCAATGGTTATTTGTTCTAAATTCCCATTTTAATCATTGAAACATTCTAAGAAGACGACAATAGCTGTCTCACACAAACTATTAGCTTCAAAGCAATTTTCAAGTGATCAAATGATCAATACGAAATATTCCGATTCTACATCAAATGACTGTCTCACACAAATCATATAAGATGTTACCAGGCGATTTTCACATGATCATATTTTGACTTTCGTCAATAATAAAAGATGAACTTGGTTAAAGCGAAAGCTTACCAACACATATTTCGAGAAATATGTAAGCGAGTTAAACTCAGCTCGAAATATCAAATGTGTATAATTTAAAGTCTATATAGATATACGACTTTGTCTCAATAGGAGATAGAATAGATATAGACTTCTGAGTGATCAATGAGTTTGTAGGACCAGAATATCGCAACTCCAATACTTCGCGAGATTAATAAACGACTGCGTCGCGAAGGAGTCGCATGGAGGTAAATAAATGACGTAATAGATGACGACAGTTAGAACATGAGGAAAGTATGAAGGCTTGGCGAGATTTAAGAGTGTCGCGAAGGCAAACGGTTGTACATTCGCGATCATTCGCGAGACGTTTCCGAAAATAAGGGACAATACAGCTGTCATCCACTATGTAATACCCTATATAAGGGGTTGAGTAAGTCTGTTGTGAGAGAGGTCTTTTGAGTTGTGAAACAAGTCATTAGGAGAGAGAAAATTAAGAGTGATTGTAATTTCTTTAGCTTTGTTCTACATTTCTTTGTAAATCTTTCAAGAAAACAATTAATAAAACACATCATTGTTGATCTTCCAATGGATTGATTAAACAGATTTGAGTGAGGGGTGTAGTGTGGGAAATCCTGCAACTACATATGCGCTAGAAACAGGGATTGAAGAAGATCAACCTTGTGAATTGGAAGAATTAGGGATAACAAGAAAGAAATCTTGAATAATTTTTAACAAATTACCAAAATTGAGAAATGGCTAGGAGAAAGAATGCATCAGAACTACCAACGATCGTAAGGAGAAGTGGAAGATTAGTGGGAGAAAGAAGAAATGAAGTAGGTGAACCATCAAGGATAGATGCAAGAAATGGAGAAGAAGATCCAATTCAACCATCAACACAACCACCAATTCAACCATCAACACAACCACCAATTCAACCAGCACTAAACAGAATAATCGATTATGATAGGGTGAGCGTGCATACATGGAGATCAGATTCTACGGAAGAAATAGAAGAAATACAACAATTGATGAATGATAGACAGGAAGAGAGAAATCGAGAAGAGATGGGAGAAACAACTCGTGGAAATGAAGAAATTGCGGCATTAAAAGCGCTAAGACAGACAATACACGAAGAAAGGCGGTTAGAAGCAGAAGAACGCGCGAATCTAACAAGGCAAAACCACGAGTTGAGGATGGAAAATAGAAGGCTGCAAAATAGAAGTTCAAGAAGTAATAAAGGAGATCGAGATCGATTTCGAGTAGAAAAAAATGGGGGAAGAATATTATCTGCAGAAAACATTAATGAAGAAAATTTTCAAAGAGAGTTAAATCATGGCGAAGGAGGTCGCGAAGAAAGAGAATTAATAGAAAATCGTTATATTTTGGTGAACAATCACGATGACGGAAATCAAGAAGGTAGGCAGCCTCGAGGACAGAATAACCCAATTAATGAAGAAAATCAGGAGGAAAGAAGAGGAGCACTACATGGGAGAGAAACACAAAGGAAACAAAAAGAAATTGAAGATGATATTGAAAAGCATTACATTGAGCAAGCACGCCTAGCCCGCGAGAGAGAGAGATTGAGAGCAGAAATGGAAAATCGAGAATTGGAAGAGGCGATTCGGCAAAATAACCATGACAATCGAGAGAGGAGGCGCGAGAGGGATCGCAACAATGGAGATATTAATAAAGAGTATGAAAGAATACAAAAAGTAGACACGAACGGAGAAGGAGGGAAGCGAGTTAAAGCGACCAATAAATTCAAATTCCGAGGCAAATGAACAAATTAACGAGAATTGGCAGAGATGAGGGGAATATTGAACAATAGAAGAGAAGGGGGGAGAAGACAGTTAGATGAAGCTATCGCGGAGGCTGCGAAAAATCCTTTTACATTAGAAGTGCAATTAGGAGGAATACCCCCAAAGTGCAATTTACCAGCGTTAACCAAAGATTTTTGATGGATCCACTTGTGCGATACAACACATCAAGGCTTATGTGAGATGTATGCTATAATGGGAAAACCATGACGCTATATTATGCAAATATTTTGCGTCAAGTTTAACAGGAGAAGCATTGAAATGGTTTGAGGGTTTACCAAGGAATACAATCACATCATTCAATCATTTACATGCTATATTCTTGGGGGCATATATAAGTAACAACTCTTCGCGACCTGGCATTGAAGATGTATTTGGACTAAAACAAAGAGTTGGCGAGAGTTTAAGACATTTAACTGTCATATGGAAGACGATGTGCAGCGAGATGGCTGGCAGGGTAGATGAAAGATACCTCATACTGTCGTTCATAAATGCTATGTTCGCAACCAATCTATTATATGTTCAGATTTTCAGAGTTAAGAATACAATTACAATGACTGAATTACGAGAGCTCCAAGAGGAATATATTGCTTTAGAGGAAAGACAGAACGAGATGGAATCTTACCCAGTGGCAAACACAAATTCTAATGTTGCGAATGGAAGTTTATTACCTCAACTAATACACACGAAAGGCGAGCACATCGCAAGGTCAACAAGAAAGGAAAGCAGTTGATATAGAACCAAAGTTAGTAGCTATGGGAAGTCGCGATCAAGAAGAGTTTGAAAGAGAAAGAAATTTCTACAACCGTGGCGGAAACAATAAAATTCAAAGACTTGATCAACCACAAGAAACCTATGGAGGTCAAAGGTATAATTCGCAAGAGACTTATGGAGGCCAGAGGCGGGAATTACCATAGAGGACAGCGAAGTCGCAGAGTAGTGTGGGAGGAAATTAAAATGCCGCCATTAAATGCCAGTGTGGAAAAGATATGGGAAGCAATACTTTTGATGGAAAATATACCTGCACCATGGAACATGGGAAGTGAACCACCACCTGGAGATAGAAGTCACGAGTTCTGTTCTTACCACCGCTTTCATGGGCATCTAACAAATGACTGCAGAAACATCAAGAGAATTATCCTAAGAATGATTGATCAAGGAAAGTTAAATCACTTTTTAAAAGAAGAAGAGAAAGTTCAACATTTGCCACCTCCACCGGCAAAGGGAAAAGAAACATTTGTTATAGAAGTTGGGGCAAAGGCTAAAAATTTGTTTTGCAACTCCATTGTCCACTCATACCGCACTATTGAAGATTTTCATGACAATGTACTTAGTAGAGTTTTCGCGAGAGATGCTGATGATAAAGAGGTGATGAATGTTGCGAAGACATCGCAGCTAAAAGAGTGGCAATTGCAGATTATTTCTTTCTCGGCTGAAGAAGTACCCAAAGGAAGAGAAGTACATGACAGTCCACTGGTTGTGAAGTCGAAATTAATCCAAAACCCATTGATGGCGAAGATGATGAAGCGGAAACTTGTTGGGCAATCAATAGAATATTGATCGATCTTGGCGATTCGATCAACATTCTTTTTACCATACTTACAAAACTATGGGAGGAAGAGATGAAGACTTGATCCCTTCAACATACAAAATATATGGTTTCAACGGTACCGCGAACAAGCCCAAAGGCGAAGTGCACATGAGGATACCCTTGCAGGGGTTATCGACTGATATTTTGTTTTGTGTAGTTGATGTGGAATCTCCCTACAATGCATTGATTGGAAGACCATGGCTTCATCAAATTCTCGGGTATAGCTTCGACATACCATCAGTGCATAAAATTTCCACATCCTAGCGGTGTTGGGATTATAAAAGGAGATTGGATAGAGGGGCAAAAGTGTTATGAGGTGGATGTAGAAAGCTGCGAAGAGAGAACAACAAAAAAGAAAGGTTGGAGGAAGAATGTACAAGATGAACAAAGAAAAGAAAGATTAATGGTAGATGTCATAGAAACAAAAGAAGAAGAGATGCTACGAAGTGACTGCACAAAAATAACTGAGTATCATGATGCAAAGGAGACATTGAAATGGTGGAATGATGCGGAAGCGAAAGGAAGTAAGAATAAAAGGTGTAAAAAATGAATAATTGTGAGAAAAGATAACAATTTAGTGATGAAAGCATGATAAGGATAAGAAGCGAGAGATGATGGTTGCGGAAACATTGTGCGAGAATCTCGCCATGAAGAATGTATTCAAATCTATTGAATAATGGAAATGAGATTGTGCGATACTTTATGACAAATGATTGAATAAATTGATAAAATATATGAGTGAGTGAATGGGACAAACCTTTATGGCGTACACCCTAGTTCGCGAATGATATTTCGCAAGAGGCAAATGTAAGACCTAAAGTACGTCATATAAGGGGGTATCTCTTAACATGGCTCAGGTGGAAGGTTACACCGCTCCTGAAACCTCGGGTCATGGAAATTTGGGGCCCATGAAAGCCTATCCGGGGAGATACCTTGGATTTCCAACTATATATATAAGGTTATACCCTGTTTGGGCCTTGAGGGTATTTCCCAAGGAGTCGGTGTATGACCAAGGCGCCGAGGTACACGGTTGAGTCAAGAGTGCGGGAGCATGGAACTTCCTTACCACTCTTGACAAGTCTTGGCACATGCTTTTCGGCCCGAAGAAAACTCCACTTAGGGTGCGGTCTCGTAACCATAAACCATATAGGTATAAGGGATAAGAGGCTGCGAAAACAACTGGTTGTTGTTAAGACCGGATGGGAGGAGCTAGTCTTGTATGGCGATGTACGCCTCCTTGAAGGGGCAACCGGGGGAGAAGATAAGGCGACACCCTCCATTAGGGAGCCGATAAGTGTCAAAAGACGCAAATGTCATGAGGCTTTATTCTCGCAAGAGAATTTAGGCTTGTCATATTTGTGCAATGATCCTGCAGAGGCAATAATATTAACGCGAGGATAAGACGAGATCAATGGGTTTTTACATGAAAGTGTAAGAACGTCCTGCGATTTCGTCGCAAATACGACAATGTCATGGGATTTTATGGTCGCAAGAACATTTAAACCTGTCATATTGTCGCGAATATAATATCCTGCAGAGGCAAAAATACTTAAGAAATGATAAGACAAGGTCAATGGGTCATTATATGAAAGTGTAAAGACGTCCTGCGATCTTGTCGCAATGAGGGGTGGCAAAATAAGACCTTTACTTATGAAGGCATAATAAGACCACACAAATTATGATAAGGCAAGATCAATAGATTTCTTAATCCATAAAGATATCTTGCGATCTTGTCGCATGAAATAGTGTCAAAAAAAAAAAAAAAAATTTATATCTCTCGCGAGAATGATTATATTTAACTCGCAAAGTTGAATAAATCTTATGGACAGAGGCAATCTTATGGACAGAGGCAAGTGTGAAGTTATAATTATAAAGAAGGGTTGTTTGATTAATATATCTGAACAAAGGAAGCAAAAGTTGAAGTTTACATTCAATAGTTAAAGATATGTTACAAGAAATCAAAAAAGAAAGAGAAGTTATTTCTTTCTTTGGTTCTTCTTCTTCATCTGATTCTTTGGTTCCATCACTCTCGTCGTCAGATTCTTCTTCTTCATTAGCTTCACTATCAGAAACATCTGAGACAGGCAAGTTCTCGGGAATTTCTTCAGCGAGAAAGGGATATGAATGAAGAGGGATGTTGTGATCCTTACAAACTATTTCCATAGCTTGATTGCGAAAACGAACAAAGCATCATTATTAAAATTCGCCACCGTAGTTTGGAATTGTTGCTTCAATTTCGAATATCTATTCTCGCGAGAGAGAGATCCTTGGCGAGACGCTCTTTTCGATTTCAAGTTCTCCAATTCTTGTCTGAAATCTCTTTTCATATTCTGAAAACACGAGGAAATGAATTAATGTTAATAACATAAAAGGAAAAAATAACAGAAAAGTAAAGAAGTATAACAAACAACCTTCTCTTTCAAAGATCATATCCTTGATTAAGGTATTTTGCTCGGTGTGAAGACTAACATCAACACCTAAGTTATTTCTGGCGTTATCTAAAACTTTCGCAGCCCGTGCAAATTCATCATCATTATTTATGACAAGAAGTGAACGAATTTGGTCTTCTCGCTCGCTAAGCATGGTATTCTGACGAAGGAGTTCATCTCGCTCAACTTGCACATCAAGGAGAGATTTTTGAAATTTTGCTAATGCCTGTGCACCTCTGTTAGTAATGCGATATTTTTCATCTATGAGATCGCTAATTTTCTTCCTTAAAATTTTGGTTTTCTTCTTGGAGTCAACGTACTTTCGTTTAAAAAGATTAGCCAAACTTAAACTAGATCTATACTCGATTTTTAAGAGATGATGTTTGGATTGAAGATCCTTTAATGAAAGAAGGTTAGCATCATTTGAAGAACTACTTAGAGATTCATTGAGGCGAGCAAGGAGGACATCATCATCCATGGGCTCGGGAAATGAATGGAGAAGAATGGACTCTTCGAGAGAGATTATATATGTCTCTGAAAATAGTAAGTTAGGCAAAGAAAAGTAAATGGTAAAATAAAAGAAAACTGAGGAATAAAGATTGCTATACCATAAAGTTGTTGATTTGCGCTTTCAAGAGTAGATACTCTATTCTGTTGAGAAGTAAGCTCAGCCTCCAGTTGTTTAATTCGTTCATCCTTATCGCGAGATGACGCAGCCTCAACTTCTAGTTCTCGAATTCTCTTGTTCAATTGCAAATTTTTCCTTTCAACGTTGTTGCGTCTTCTCTCAAGATCTGAGGCAGCAACAAAAGCGGCTCTCCTGCATCAGTAAAAGAAAATAAAGAAATAATTAAAGATAAGAACGAGTCACAAAGAGATAAAGAGATGTGAACATACCAAAGCATTGAGAGCATTTAAAAGGCTGGGTGTCATTGTTCGAGAAACTCCGCGAAAAGACTCGATATCCTCCAACAATGGGGCATCACAGATCTTAGCGATAGTTTCGCAAGTAGCAGACAAGTAGCAGACAAGTTGCTATCGCCAAAACCTTGCATAGAATCGGTAAAAACATTAGATAAAAGCGCCATAGCAGAAGTATCTGAATGACTTCCCTTAGCAGAAGAGGTGCCAATCTCATTTTCGTCTTTCGAATTCTCGCTAGATTGGGAGTTAGAATGTGAAGGAGGTTGAAGTTTCCGTCTTTTGGAGGATGGGCCAGAAAATTTATCCTTGCGAGAAATGGCCTTATTCTTGCCTTTAGCTCTCGCAGCTTCAGTTTCTCCATCAGTAATCTTAGCAGTATCAACTTCTTCAACACCAACCTTCACACACGAATAAAGATAAGAAACAGAGGCAACAATATTGTTTAAAATAACAAAAGAAAATGTTTCTTACTTCATCCGTGAGTGATCGAAGTATCGCCAGGATATTTGGCTGAGGATTATCTTTGTATTTCTTTCTCATTCTGATGATCTGAAAATTCTCCAAAAAATTAATGAAGGAAAGAAATGGAAGACATAGCAAAGCAAATCTAAAATGAATGATATATATATACCTCATTTGTCTTCTCAGGCCACTTAAACTCCCAAGGACGATAATTCGTGAGATTGGCTGGGAGTACATTTGAGCCTGCGATATAAGGTCCACTCAGAAGGAGAGGTACAACCCACCATTTTTCATCTTTGGAGTAGCGAGGGATGTTATTTTTGCCCGAATGCCAGTCAATGTCCTGCATAAGTAGTTTGTCCGCATCAACGTTATCATTTTTCTTCAATCGAACACCCCAGCGAGACTTATCGTTTCTCATAGTTATGACTGAATAATTTGCAAAGAAATTATCCACAGTATACTTCTCGGGAATTATTGGTAAATTCGCAAATTGAGGATCTCTAACATTGTCAGGATATAAAGATCCTTTACTAAGCACCACGAGAGGCGAATTCAAGCATCGGCGAATACAATCGCCGTTCAATTGATAAATAGCCCGCGAGAATTTCTCGTGAGCAAGAATCTCATAAAATAATGGCATTACGGGATTATATAAAGGAATGGGGAGCCCTGCGAGGAGTTGACCTAGCGAGACTATAATTTTCTGATCATCACATTGATGATCAGAAAATAATTTTGCAGAAAGAATAGATGAGGATTCTTGATGTGGAATGGTAGATAAAGTGAAACCCCTTTCCTGTAATTTCTTTTGAACATCAGTAAAATGAGGAGCGTATGTACGACCAAGTGAAGCCATTATCAGAATATAGGAATGAAGGGAGAAGTGAAGAATTGAGAAGGAAGCAGTAGCAGAAGCGCAAATTGCGGAAGGAGAAAGGTGAAGAAAAGTTGCAGAGGGAAAATAAAAAGAGTAGAAGGGAAAGAGGAGAAAGCTATATATAGAGAAGAGAGTTCTCGAGAAAACAAATGCATTTAATGTGAGAAGGGACGTGAATGGTTAAGAATAATCGGTTGAAAGAGACGTGTCAAGAAAAGAGTGGAAGAAGAAACACACGTAATAAATTCCGTACATAAACAAAACGAGTGAAAATGAACAATCGCAAGGTAAAGATAAGCAGTTGCGGCACTTTAAAATATTGGTTCTCATGACATTCTCTTCTTCGTAGAGAAGACATGAGAAGAGGCAAGATGTAGGACCAGAATATCGCAACTCCAATACTTCGCGAGATTAATAAACAGCTCGCGTCGCGAAGGAGTCGCATGGAGGTAAATAAATGACGTAATAGATGACGACAGTTAGAACATGAGGAAAGTATGAAGGCTTGGCGAGATTTAAGAGTGTCGCGAGGCAAACGGTTGTACATTCGCGATCATTCGCGAGACGTTTCCGAAAATAAGGGACAATACAAATTGTCATCCACTATGTAATACCCTATATAAGGGGTTGAGTAAGTCATTGTGAGAGAGGTCTTTTGAGTTGTGAAACAAGTCATTAGGAGAGAGAAAATTAAGAGTGATTGTAATTTCTTTAGCTTTGTTCTACATTTCTTTGTAAATCTTTCAAGAAAACAATTAATAAAACACATCATTGTTGATCTTCCAATGGATTGATTAAACAGATTTGAGTGAGGGGTGTAGTGTGGGAAATCCTGCAACTACAGAGTTCAAGTCTCCACATACCTTTTGTTGATGAAGTTCCACAAGCTCTCCTTAGTAGTTCTTCGTCTTCAATCGATGAACACCGTGAAGTCTAAAGCTCAACTACACATTCTATCCTAATCAGAGACATAACTATAAGTAGACTAGAAATCAAGACTTATGGTGTTGACAACTAAAGTTGACAAACAAGCTTGAGATAGCAACGCTTGCGAGTTCGACTGAGCAGTTCTCTAACAGCATATTAAAGGGTTCACCAACCCGTGGCATACTGGGTCACGAAAATCCTATGGAATGTTTCAAACCTTAAAAAACCACTTTCCTTTTTTTCTTGAATTTCTTGACTCAATGACTCTCTACTCCATATATGTCATTCATACTCCCTGTGAGAAGGTAGAGAATAATGACTTTAATAACTAGAGGTGTTACGAAGAAGGATGCAATAGAAGCTGTCAACCCGTTATCGTGACAACAATTTTAGAGCTAAGGTGGAGGAGTTCGTAACTAATAGAAACGATCTACTGTTCAATATTGATCACTCCTTAAAAGAGTTAACTCACTATGAACAAAGCTTAATCTGTGGAAAAATACTTTGTGTAGCCTTGAATCAGATCTAGTGAGTTAACTGATATCTCCGAAGATGTAAGAGAATTGAATAATTCAATTATCAGCGGGTTCTTCAATAATGAGAAGGAATTCTCTGTAGAATCTCTTCGTGTTGAGTTGTCGCGTTACTAGTTAATTCCTTGTAGGAATTTATTCTTATTGATTAAGAAGGAACACTAGCTTTTTTAGTATTTCTTATGTGTTACATTAGCTATTCCAAATACTATCATATTGCATGTTTGAAGTTTATTTAGTTAAATTTTATTTTGGAAGATGACTTGCAATACCTAATCTTTATGGATTATATATATGTATTGCTTATTTTGTGAGACTTGTTCCGTGCTATCATATTATAGTGATTATAACATATATATTATATTTACTCATAGGTTGAGATCTTAACTCTTCCAAAAGAGGAGTAAATTATTTTGAGAATGACAATATTGATCTCTCCACGATTAGACCTTTGTGAATATAATGCTACTAGATTTCGTAAGATGTATTCTAGGGATATACTTACTTCCTTAACTGCATAACCGTCAGGGGATAAGTGGTGAAATTTAATCTCTACGCTCCTACATGGCTAGAGAAGTTATAATTCTTATTTTTAGTCATACTTTGAGGAAGGTATCAATACTATATTTGTAACTGATGTGGAGGATAGTTTTTGTCGATGATTATTTTTCTCACAAAAATCTTATACTTAATGCCTCTAACATTAAGATCACTAGTTTTAACTTCTTTGTTTGTAACTGGCGAGAAGAGAGAAAAATATTTGGATACAAATCTACTTTGTTCGTAACCGGCGATTAAATCTGTTAATGTCCAAGAAAATTCTTCTCTTGTGATTAGAGTCAAGGTTTCTCATGTTGTTCTTTCAGGAATAACATCAAATGGGGAAGAGTTCTTTTTAAACTTGTGCTTAAACATAATATCTTTGTGGGGAGAGCGCATGTGGAATTGTAGGAGATTCTTGTACCTTTACGTCTCCTTGACGCAAACCGAGTTTTCTTGGCGAAATCGTCTAAACTTAAAGCTGGTATGTGTTCTCTAGTCTTGACGCTCTTTTGATTAATTCATTACGATCGATATTTTTTGCCTTTGCCAATTTTGTTCACAAAAAAAGGGGAGAATAAATAAGTAGTATCTTACTACAACATATGGCTTTTCAGAGCATCATGTGGAGAGTGGATTATTATTGCAAAATATGTAAGTATTGACTAAGGAGGAGAACATATCACCGTAGTATTGCTTCAAAGTTGAGGTGCAATTGAACTTTGAGGAAGGTATCAATACTATGTTTATGTATACCAACCAATGAGTATAGTGAATTTTAATTTTATCAAAGCTTTTTGTGAGTATTATCATAAGTTGTTATTGCTACGGATCTTTAACAACAAAGGTGTTGAACGAACACATGCAAAACCATAAAAGAACTTGAAGTACAAAGAATTCAAGACGTTTTTTTGAAGAACCAAGGAAATCAAACATAGTAGACTTTGAGTTGAAAAGTTTATTTATTTTGAATCCATATGCATTGAATAGTTTTGTCACTAAAATTGACAAAGGGGGAGATTGTTAGAGCAATGCTCGGTTGAATCCACAAGTTTTGCTATCTCACAGACAAACCGAGTACGGTTGGCGAACCCAGTTCGCGAACAATATACATCCGAGTCTCGAGCCGAGTAGAGTTGGCGAACCCATAACACCCTGACTCGTGAACTTTAGACTTACGGTTACGAACCGCTTCACCAACCGTCCAAGTAAAATTTAGCAGATGCTCAAAGACTTATTTTTTAAATATGTTTAGCATTGCTATGACTCTCTTGAACACTTATAAGACTTCATTAATCACTTAAACACTTATGTGTATGCATCATGATTAAACTCTTAGGTGTTTAATGAACATTAATTTGCTTGTTGTTTACATGGTATATTTGTCAAAAACCGAACAGTCATTATACACGGTTACAAAACCGGACCACTGTGTATATTGTTCTATTGTATTTTCAAGATCTAAAGTGTTTACTTGATTCTCAAGTTATCTTAGCTTGAATTCTAAGCAACCTTCAGTCTTGAAAAACTATAATTAGATATGCTCTTTCAATTGGAAATTCAGTCCCTAACACTTTGTGTCCTAGTTGATAGCTAGAGTCGTCCTCTATGAACCTAGGTTTCCTCTGAGAAACATAATTAGGGACTAAAAGACTTTTGAGGATTCGTGAAGCCAGATTCAACTATCTTTAACTTGATAGTTCGTGTATCCTAATTTTGTTTTTCTTTTGTGAATCTCCCATTCAATTTCAACGTATGCAATGTGCGATATAAAAGAACCATTTTTTAGGGACCATGGTTTTTTGAGGGGACCAAGGTCTTATAAGGCCAACCTCCCAATACTTATAAGGGGTGTCCTAAAGTTAGGTAAATACACATTTACCCTTTACTTTTATTTAAATTAAAACTAACCTAATAACTATATAAATCTAATCATATATATCTAATCTAAACTAAATGAATCTATTAACCAAAATCAAAATCAAAATCAAAAACAAAAACAGGGGGAATCGAAATCAAAATCATAACCAAAATCAAAATCAAAATCAAAATTTACAAAAAATTCAATTTTTTGTAACCGAACTTCTTACTGGTAACTAATCATTACTAATCATACTAATCACTAATCATTAAGTTCGGTTTTTGGTCATAAATTTGGGTAATCGTAAAAAGTTTTAAATTTTTTTTGTAACCGAACTATTTAATGGTCACACCAAATATATAGTTCGGTTTGATCGCAAGGAAAAATTTCAATTTTTTGTAACCGAACTTCTTGCTGGTAACTAATCATTACTATTTATACTAATCACTAATCATTAAGTTCGGTTTTTGGTCATAAATTTGGGGAACCGAACTTTAAGTTCGGTTTGATCGTAAAAAGTTTTAATTTTTTTTTTGTAACCGAACTATTTAATGGTCACACCAAATATATAGTTCGGTATGATCGCAAGGAAAAATTTCAATTTTTTGTAACCGAACTTCTTACTGGTAACTAATCACTAATCATTAAGTTCGTTTTTGGTCATAAATTTGGGTACCAGAACTTAATTGCAAAAAAAATTAAAATTTCTCGCAATTTTTTTTCTTCAATTTTTTGTAATATAACTTCTTAATGGTAACTAATCATTACTAATCCTACTAATCATACAAATCACTAATCATACTAATCATTAACTAATAACTAATTAATCATTAAACTAACACATTTAATTAAGGAGGGTAAGTTTGGTATCAAGAAAAACATTTAGATAAGGGGTGACTTAGGATTACTTATAATGTCTTGTCTAAAATAGAATCATGGTCCCCACAAAAAAACCATGGTCCCAGGAAATGGTTCATATAAAAGCCTTAGGTTTCGGTACAACACTGCTGGGCCTTCTCTCAGTTCTCAGTAATAAAAACTTTCATCTCTCAAAATTCTCTTCTTCTGCTTCTCCTTTTACTCCCACTCTCACTCCATTAATGCTGCAAACCATAATAATCTGATCTGTTCCCGCAATCTCGTAGATAATTTAACCAATTATCGATCTCCTATTTTTTTTCTTCCGCTGAATGAAATTGAGAAACAATGAAGAACGCAGCACAAGCTTGGTTCTCGGGAGGATCGGTATACGAAGAGGAAGTAGGTCAAAGTTCATCTTCGTCTATTCTTGCTGATTGGAATTCTTACGCTGCTTCAAGAGAATCCGAAGATTCTTCTGGTTTAGGTTTTGACATCGAAGCTGCTGTTAAAACCGCTAATGATAAAGTCACTGGTGGCTTCAGTTTGTAAGATCGATCGAACATGAACCTGAAATTTTATATTATTATTATGTTTTATCTAGGGTTAATATATATTGACTTATAATACATATTTATCATTAGATGGTGATTAATGCTTTTAGTTGAATTTTAGGGTTTCTGATCACATGATATCCTCGCATTGTTTAAGAATTTCGATTGATGGTCTAAACATTTAGTTTTGCTTGGTTTTTCAAATTGGTAACTCTTTTAGTTGAAAATTAGAGTCCTTGATCACATGATATACAAACATAGTTGAAGGATTTAGTTGATGGTTATAATGTTTGATACCAAATCTGGATTTGTCGTGTTAATAGTAAGAATGAGTATTTTGAAACCTAAAGAAATAAAGATACTGTGTTGTAGGTGGGAGCAAAGGTTATTATGCTTAAGTGTAAGTGATTTGTGTAGTGAACTGAGAATAATTAGAATGATAGGTGGTGAAAAATGTCTAATTGAGTACTTGTGTATTTCAGCATGGTATGTCTTTGTAAAGCAAATGAGATGGTAGTCGAAATTGCAAGAACAATTCTTGCATCTTCTTTTTGATTGTTCAGAATATGAACATGTAACAATGGTGCCTTACTACAGAGATTTAGTTAACAGCGTAGGTATCAATAGGTTCTTTTGGTTTCACAATTAGCTATATTGACTTCTTAGGTTCTGGTGAATGGTGATGCTGCTTGAACATAACTAGGGTATTAAACAACTAGTATTTGCAACTAGTGGTGGGCCTGGTGGCAACATGCAGGGTAAGAAGGGACATGGTTTATGTCATTAACCCTGTTTTTTTTGAGGAAAAAGGGCGTTAAACAACTAAAGTTTAGAACCAGTGGTGACAATGCCCAGTGAAAAAAGGTATGGTTTACATTGTTGACCATGTTTTCCTGAGGAGAGAAGATATGTATACTCGACTTTAGGACCTAGAGGTTACCTGTTTCTGCCGTTTGTCTTTTGGATAGTTGTAGACTTGTGGTTGGTTTCTGTAATTCTGGTGGCTTTCAAATATTTGTGGGTTGACCTGCACCGATGAACTCCATGGACTTCCTATCGTCTTAAATTTCGGAGCAAAGTTCTTCATGTTGTCAATTGGTGGGATAACTACGCCACATTCTATAATCGATCTTAATGTGTATATTTAAGGCAGAACATGATTGAAATATAAAGATCTTCTGACTGCTGATAGTTGGTATGAGATTTTGATGGCTATGAATGTAGAATAGGGTTATACGCTGGAGCTGTTGGCACCAGGAGGAATGCATGTTTAAATTTATTATTCAACTAACCAGTCATGAGACTCTTATGGGGACGTTTCAGAGCTTTCTTTGCTTTTATGTCCTTGGTATCTATTCCATTTGGCTACGCATATTCGATATTCTGTGCTCAGAAAGTGCCTATCCTCTGAAAACTTGCTCTAAAAGCATTTAAAAGGCTTACAGAAGCCAATTAAGACGGTGTTGCCGCACCAAACACAAAGTTCCGTAAGAGGGTGGTGAGGTATTGTAATTTGTGAAGGAGGGCGTAGGATTGATAATCTTTAGATGTAATGACTCTACAGAAATATGATATTGCTTAATTAACGCTTTACACACATTGGAAACTGTTTTGGTTAGATACAAACTATCTGTATGTTTTTCCTGTTGATGGAAGCGATTATTTGCTATTGCTTCTAGGGTTGTCTTATGACTTGTATCTTTCATTCACGAGTTATACTGCATCCATTATTTGTATTTTTAACTTCCGACTTGTCTTGATCTTTAAGGTTTTCTAAAGGAGCGAAGGATTTGTCGGGGAGTTTCCACTCCGCCACTAGTAATGTTCCTTCAGGGAAATCTCTCATGTACTTCGGGCTGCTCCTAGGGGCTGGAGTGTTTTTTGTTTTCATTGCATTCACCATGTTTTTACCCGTCATGGTGCTGATGCCTCAGAAGTTCGCTATCTGCTTTACCATTGGCTGCGCTTTCATTATAGGATCATTTTTTGCTCTTAAAGGGCCAAAAAATCAGCTGTTACACATGACAACCAGAGAAGTATGTTAGCAATGCTTTTAGTTATTTCCTTCATTTGCCTACTTTTTCTTGCCGATGGAAATGGAAATAATCACTTTTATCATTTTTATTTTTATTTTTTACAGAGACTTCCTTTTACACTGGGGTTCTTTGGCAGTATGGTTGGTACAATTTATGTATCAATGGTGCTTCACAGTTACATTCTCTCTGTATTATTCTCAGTATTGCAGGTATAGAATTTTTGTTCTCCCTCCCTACCTCTCTTCGTTTTCTCGAAGAATTTATTAACAATGTGCTGTTGTTGTCTAAATCCTGCTAGGTACTTGCACTATCATATTATGCACTATCTTACTTCCCAGGAGGTTCGGCTGGACTGAAGTTCCTTACTTCCACTCTTACCTCTTCAATATTGAGGTGTTTTGGCAGGTGATATCATGTCTCTTTGAGAGTTTTAAGGAAAAATTCCAGGAGTCACCCTCTGAGTCAATTACAGGAGCATCACCGTGTCATGAGATGTGCTTAGCTTTGTATCGATATTTTTGTTAGAAAGTTGTCGCTTACAAATGCACTCACATGTTTAACTTCTAACACCTCAGAAAAGGAAATGTTCCAACTGTAAATGGTTATTAACCTTTGGATAAGCATCTAAGTTTTATATGGATTTTTGCGTACTTTTGAAGACTTGCTTGAATTGCTGTCTTTCTGTTAAATTAGCCAGCCCTATCTTTGAAGGCATTTTAAGACTGCCAATTAAATAAGGTCTAACAGCATTGCTGAATACTTGGCAATATTTCTGACACTATTAAAGCTTGTGTATAAATGAGCTGTGCTAAAAGCTAAACTGTAGTGGTGAAAGATCTGGTCAGGCTGGGACGTCCATGTCAACTCAAGCCCTGCGAACCAATCCCTCCCAGGTGCTTGGGCCTTGAAGAATGCTGGTTGGACTGATGATCAGTGAGTTGTACTATGGCCTTGTGAGTTGTACTATGGGCTGTGGGCTGTTTATATCAATTCTAATGAAACCAGTTTTGAGATTTTTTTTTTTTGAGGCATGCTCATTCATTATCCCATCTAGGGTGGGTTTATAAGGGGTGTCTAAAGGTAGTGCAATTACCTATATATCCTTAAACAAATTAAATTACTAGAGTGCCTTTATCCTCAAAAACCTAAAATCAAAAATTAAAATAACCTTTAAACTTAAACATCTTGGACTCCAATTCAATCAAGCAATTAATCAAGCAAAGGAAACACGAATCAAAGTGAGCGTGTTGGAGTGCGAAATCCAAATCTCAATTGCTCTCGGATGTATTTTAGAATGTATTTGTAACAAACCCATCTTGTTTTTGATTGATTTTATTTTGTTTGATCGATAGAATATGATTTCAAAGATGAAATTAGGGTTTTCAAAAGATCCGTTCGGCTGATCTTGGAATACCAATTTTGAGCCGAACCCAGTATATGATTTAGAGAAACACTATGTTCGGCTAATGCGATTTTGCTAGATTTTGTTCGAATAAGCCGAACCTAGCCTTGTTCTTCGTTTTAAATTTTCAGAAGATCGGTTCGGCTGATCTTAAAATATCAATTTTGAGCCGAACCTAGTATATGATTCGGAGAAACACTATGTTCGGCTGATGCGACTTTGCTAGATTTTGTTCGAATCAGCCGAACCTAAATTTGTCAGTTACAGAGTTAAGTTCGGTTGATA
Source organism: Papaver armeniacum (assembly GCA_023531295.1). Classification (NCBI taxonomy): domain Eukaryota; kingdom Viridiplantae; phylum Streptophyta; class Magnoliopsida; order Ranunculales; family Papaveraceae; genus Papaver; species Papaver armeniacum. The sequence goes on along the minus strand of JAJJWW010011685.1, from coordinate 7,524 downwards.
ACTTGTCAGCCGAACCGTTCATCTGGTCAGTAGATCTGGGTTTTAAAAATTCAATTTTTTGACAGATTCAACTTATAAAAAGGACATTAAACCTCGTATAGAAGTCTACCTCTGATTTGAATCACACATTTTGGTCACTTCTAATCACTAAAATCTCAAAGCCCAAGTTTTTTTTTTGACTTCTTCTTCTTCTTCTTCTTCCTCTCAAAAATCCCAACTCTCTCACATAAATTTGATTTCTCTACTAATTTACCACTAATAATTTAAATTTTAATCAATCCTTAAAATTCATTATATATCAAATCTAATCATAATCATTAACACTAATTATGTAAGGGTAGTTATGCCATTATCAAAAAGGGTGGATAAGGGGTGATGTTGTTTTTTATTTAGTTACCTTATTTTGGCATTATTTAGTATGCCTCAAAAATATTCAGTATGCCTCCAAAAAATTCAGTATCCATGGCATCTTTTCATCCAGACAAACACAAATCATTCTATAAGACAAATACAAATCATTCTATATAAATTGGTTAGTGTTAGTTTACTCTCTACAAGCGTTCTATAAACCGATCCTTGTAAGGGAAAGGGAACCGATCCTAGTAAGGGGAAGGGAAACCGATCCTAGTAAGGGGTGCAGTACATCAAAGGGAACCGATCCTTGTATGGGGTGCGGCAAGGTTTATAGCAGAAAGGGGAACCGGTCCTATGGACATGTGCAACACATATAAGTTAGATACCATATATATGTGGGGAACCGATCCTAGTACCTAGTTAACCGAACTTTTGGGAAGCTAGTGTGACTATGCACAATACTCACATGAAGGTAGAACCGAAACTTGTTTTGGTAGAACCGTAAACCCATGATTGTGATTGAATGTAGGTTTGATCAATCACATAGTTCTTGAAAGTTAGATGAACCAATTCTAAACTTGTTTGGAAGTGTGGCAAATCGGTTTCAAGGTTGTAAGTGTGAAAGAGAACTTACAAAGTTAAGATGTCGACAAACTTTGAACACGTGCTGTGAATGTTTATTTCTATAATTGTTCAAAGATATTCCTTAACGGCTAAGGGAAGAGAATCCCAAGATCGAAACGTAAGTAAGTAAAGTATCTTTTAATTAAGGTTATTAATTCCATTTTGTAGGGAAATTACAGAATTAGTAATGTGCATTTACTAATTAGATTTTCCGAGAGATTTCGATCGTTATTTTTGGACAGAGCATTTCCAGGAATTATGAAAACCGAATCTGTGCTTTTATGAATATCTTGAGAATATTTTCGGTTTTGGAAATTCCTTGGTGTCCAAACTTCCTTGCCTATAAATACACGAAGTTTGCCTTTCTAGCAAACTAATCCTTCGTAACAACAGATTTACTCTTTTGTTGTTGTTACTGGTGTAGCCGCCTATTCGGAGAGGAGAGTAACCTGATTAGGCGAAATCTCTTACGGCCGCTCAGTTTAAAGTCTTCTTTGGGATTAAGAAGCTCTAGCGCGACCTGTTGGTGGGAAACTAGATAATTGCGGTTTATCTTTGTTTTCGATTGATTTGATTGACTAACGGTGGTTGAAATATGATTGCACCTAGTTTGTTTATTCTTGAGAATCTTCTCTTCATATAAGATTCACTCAAACTAGTTCAGAGTTTCGACAGGGATCTTTAGACTGTTGTTAGTTTTAAAGACAATCTTGTATTGTTAACAGACTCCGTTCTGTGCGTGATTGATCACAAGAGATTCAAGTGATTGTGTGCAGGTTTTTATTGAAGATTTAAGAAGATTTGAAGACAAAGAAGATATTGAAGATCTGACTTGGGTTTTATAATCTTTGGTGTGCACAATACTTGTTTCGGTAAAAGAAGATCCAATTAATAATCGGTTTATCCTTGTGGTAAATTGGATTGATTAATTGAGTAGATCGGCATCAATACGTTTCTTTGTGATTAAAGGTATTGATTGGCTTAATCTTAAACGATTATCTTTGGGTGATTGAACATAAGATAGATCTAAGGACCCGACGAAGGAGTTTATGTTAAGATAAATGAAGAGCCTTTGTCCGACTCATATCACTTGGTTGAATAGAGTTGATACCAAACAGATTTGTTGTTCCTTTACTGTTTGGAATACAAACCAAAGGAATTGTTCCAAGTACGTGACTTATTCACAAGTCGGAGGCGTGGGAATACATACGGAACTAAGTGAACTATAGGGTTAGTTACTTGGTCTCAACTATACGAAGTTAGGTGTAATTTTGTGTAGCGGCTTAATCCTGAGAGTATTCAATTCTGGACAAGGTCCCGAGGTTTTTCTGTATTTGCGGTTCCCTCGTTAACAAAATCTTGCTGTGTCATTTACTTTTATTTTCCGCATTATAATTGTTTTATTATAATTAAAGTAAATCACACAAACGTTAATTCCTATTTACTTGATAAGCAATCCTATTGTGTTTGGTTAAGTCCGAACCTTTGTATCAAGTAAACATACTTTGTTGTTGTATTGTCTCGATCTCGTATCCATAGACGATCACACGAAGTGTGAACCGATTAGTTGCATTGTCTCGACTCAGTCCATAGACAATCACTTTCGGAGAAAGGACTTATAAGTAGGAAAAGTTTTAGCTTGAGGTATATTTGGGTACCCTCGCCTTTTCAATTGGTATCAGAGCAGGCAAACACTAAAAGATATGACAATCTGTGTTTGGTGCGATCCAACCTATAAGAATTGAATCTAATGTCTGATTCAGTTAACATTATGCAAGAGTATGAATACTCAAATGTTGAAGATGTTACCACTTCGTTAACTCATGATCCAGGAGTTACGAAAGCATCTATGTCTATCTCTGATGAAAGAGAAGAAGCTGATAAAGAGTTGGTAAAACTCCTAAAGCCTATACAGTCTCTATCTTCTAAAGTGATCATTTTAAAGACGAGTCAAATCTTCTTAAACAGAGATCGAGAAAAGACATTCAACCGAACCTGTCTAGCCAAAGAGAAAATAGATCTCATTTGTCAAACTAGAAGCTTTTGGTAAATCTCTTACGAGATAAAGAGACACGTCCCATGATTCGACTAATGATGTCATTGTGATTTCTTCGATGAGGAAACTAAAAGTCCTTGCTCGACTTTTACAGATTGTGACAAAACCGATTTGATCACATCTCGAAACAAATCAAAATGATGGTAGTTTGCCTAACTACATCAAGTTAGAAGAGGATGAGAAACCGACTTCTAGATCAACTGATGATCAAACGAAATATTTTCCAAAGGAAACCTTGAACCGATTCCGTGATGACTTTTAAGGAATACAACTTTCAGTCACTTGGCAGGAAACTTATACTTCTTCAACCTACGGTGGTAAATTTTTTTAAAGAAGTTTCTTGTCTTAAAAAACAGAAAGATTATTCCTCAGTAGAGAGACAAATTATACTACATCCCGATAAGATCAACTCAAAGGAGTCAGAGAAAAGAGTTGATAATCGCTTCTGGAAAAAGGTTCCTCCGCACCCATATCGAAACAATGTTCCGGTTTTGATGAGGAACGACTTGAAGGAAGGAAAGGGCGAATCTCTCCAAAAGAAACAATCGGGATTTTCCGATAGTTGTTTCGAGATGATCACACTAATGTGAATAATAAGGAAGTCCTTAGAATGAGAAAATCGTATGAAAATCTCATTGAAAGAATTAAGAGAGATCTAGCTATCTCCGAGAATTCTCACATTAGTACATTTTCTCCACGTGATCATATCTCTAGAGTTAGAAAAGATCATCATCTCGGGAGAAAATATTTTGGGCAGAAATTCCCTAAAAAAGACATGAACTATGTTTCTGATATTCACTGTAAGCTGGAAAAAGCTTACTCCGATGCAACTTAGTTGTATCGTATGTTGTGCTTTGTCATCCTTTCGTGCTCATAATCTAGGATGGGAAAGGCACAATAAAACAGAGCACATGTACCATTGTGCGCTTGTTTATCGAAAAAATTCTCGTGATAGTTTATGGATTGCCGCGAATCCATGGCGCTTAAAAATGTTAATGTTTAACATGATTTTCCAAAAACAAGTGATATTTGGAATTTTCGGATTTTTAATAATCCTTCCACCTTGAGAATTTCGGACTAAGGAAACGAAATATATTGTTTGATATTTTTGGATTTTCCAGAGGTCTCTTGGTCCGAAAGTTGACTTTTTTAAGAGGAGAAACTTTATCTTATCTGTATTCGAAACCCTGAGAAATCCTTTTATATATTATTCATAACCAAGCATGCCTCCAGTAACTTGCAATGTCTCAAAGACTATTAAGGAGGAAGCTCAAAAAGTTAAGGATTGCCAAGGAATCGATACAGAGAGAAAGAAGAAAGGCATTATGTCTGATTATGACTCTGATAGCTCAGATGGATCACAAGATGAGTCATGTCTGTTGGCCTACTGTAGATGGGGCAAAACGATTTGCTGGTTTTTACGGAATTGAAGAGTCGACCGTGTGGAGACTCCTTGAACCGAGCGAAATGTCGAACCTCACACAGATGCACTGCAAGAAGGGAGTGCTTTAAGTTCGAGAGATCAATCTGTAAGACTCCGGCCTAAACCAAGAACAATGGCCATTCCGAGTCAATTCGGTCACAAGAGAGGATGGGTTGATCTCGTATGAGGGAAGCCGAGAAATGCGTGAGATCAATGGCGATCTGAGATTGTAGGTGTGTCGTGAATTCAGCGTAAGAACGCTCTGAATGATTGAATTTTGCTCAATTGAGAGTGATTTCTCTGAGTTCGTGTAGACGAAAGATTGTCTGTATGAACTTTGATGAGAATTCTTTTTGACGAATGTTCGAGTGTTCGAATCTTGTTCTTTCAATCAGGATTCAGAGACATTTTATAATGCCGGAGTTGAAAACACCATGATCCCATGAAGTGTGACAGTTTGCTGGAATCAGAGAGTGGGGAAGTGGGAAATCGTGTTAAAACCAGATTGCTCATCGTGCGAGACTTGGTTAATTTTCCACCCACTACTTTGCCGACTCTTCCAACCGATTACAACTTGCTCACATTCTCATCGTGGGTGAACACACGTGCCGTAGACCGCCTTGACCAAAACCCTAGTTAATATCCCCCATGTGACACGATTGATATCTCGTGATTGTGGAGTCCGTTCTTGACTTTGTGGGACGATGAGTCCATGTATTGTTGAATTAAACATGTTTTGCAAATGTTCAAATTCATGAATCAAATATGTCCACGAGACGAGGTATTATTATGTTGATTACCTAAGACGAGCAAACCGTGTTCTTTGAATTGTCGAATAATATTGATCGTTGAACCAATATTCTTGAATCTGAGCAAATATTGCTGGTTCGAGCAAATATTGCTAGTCCGAGGAATATTGCTAGTTTGAGCAAATATTGCCGGTTTGAGCAAATATTGCTCGTTTGATGAATTGTTGGTAGCAGGACCAAAATAAATATTAATTAAAGATACTGACTGCTGGGTCGAGTAAAATTAATAAAAACGTTGATCATGAAATCAACATAAAATTATCAGATTATTTGAATCTGCTCAGAATCATGTTTCTACAGAGCTCTGGATTCAAAACCTTAATTTTATCAAAATAATGATTTATTGCAAATTAATCTGCAGAGTGAAGCAGGGACCGACTACATGGGATGACGAGTTCACCATGTAACACCCAGATGCTCGAATGTGCAAAGTACCAAAGTCTCTTGAGGACCAGTTGGTGAAAGAATGATTAAATGCTGGTTTAATCATTTATTAAAATAATGCTCGTGTGAGCGACAAATAATAAAACCTGGCTATGGAAGGATGAGGGTCCGACCAAGAGGTCATGAGACCGGATCTTGGTGGTCGTGGGTCCAATAGATGGTCATTTGAGCAAACCCCCAATTGTTTGGAAAGAGTTTGAACCTAATATGAGCGATTGAGCAAATTAGTTTAAAATCATTAAAATATGTGGGACCAGCTGTTTGCAAGCCTTAGGGTCACCCTTGGTCGGTCAAGGGGATGTGCTCATGTCACCATAGTGTCCGTGTCTCAGTCCTGAGAGTTTCAGTATTTTCCGATGCGCATTTGAGCAACATTCTGAGAAAATATGCAGAATCCAGGGTTTTGCCGAAACTAGGAAAAATACATGAGATGATGAAAAATAATAAATAAAACAGGGAATTGCTAGGTGTGGGACCGACCACGGCTAGGGCATGGGCGGCCGGTTGACAAGCACGATCCCACACTTTCCCAGTTCTAAGTAATTTTATGTACTTTCTCTGATTTGAGGGAAATTCCATGAAACTGGAGAGTTTTATGAAATTAGGGAACTTCCATGAGATGAGGGAGATAAAATAATAATAATAATAAAATAGGGAATGATGGAGTGTGGGACCGGAAATGGCCAAGGCATGGCCGGCCGGCCAACGGGCACGGTCCCAGGCACTCTTCCCAATTTTATGTAATTTTTCATGATTTTAGGGAATCTCTTTGAAACCAAGGTATTTTGTTGAAATCAGGGAGTTTTCATGGAATCAGGAAACTAAAACAACAAGCAATAATAAAATAATAGGCGTGTGGGATCGACTAGGGCATGGCCGACCGGCTAGAGCCCGGTCCCACGAGTTTTCCAAATTTTATAATAATTTTCATGATTTTAGAGAAAATTCATAAAATTAGGGAATTTTCATGATTTTAGGGAAAATTCATAAAATCAAGGAATTTTCATAATTTGTGAGAAATAATAAAATAATGGGGACGTGAGGTGTGGGACCGTCCACGCCCGGTCCCACGAGTTTTCCTAATTTTATAATAATTTTCATGATTTTAGAGAAAATTCATAAAATTAGGGAATTTTCATGGTTTTAGGGAAAATTCATAAAATCAAGGAATTTTCATAATTTGAGAGAAATAATAAAATAATGTGGACGTGAGGTGTGGGACCGGCCACAGCTAGGGCATGGTCGGCCGGCTGGTGCTTGGTCCCGCGACACCTTTCCCTAATTTTATTATTTCTTTGATTAAATCATGAGATTAGAGAATTTCCTTGAAACGAAGGAGATTAGCTCGAACGAGAGAATTTTCACGAGATCAGGGAAAAATAATAAAATATGACAAAATATAAAATTGGGCGCGGGACTGGTCACGGCATGACCGGCCAACTGATGAGCCCAGTCCTCTGGCGCCTTTGTTAATATTTTATTATTATTATTTTTCCTTCCTATTTTGCATAGGTTCATCGTTCATTCATATTTTTGAAATGCTCGTTTGCGCATTCAAATGATGGTCTGTGCATTATTGTTAAGTACACTTGCACCATTTTAGTCGTGGCTTATTCGATGCTCATATGCCTCGTCTCGTTGAATATTTATCACTAACCCGTGGAATTCTCTACTGGAAGAACCACGAATTGAAGTGGCGAAATATAACGAAGAATCGTAGAATATTGTCTTTGGATATTCAGCGATTAGAGATAATTAACTCGATGGCTCTATACTAGCGGGCTTCCTATCTAGGAGCATTAATTATTCGAGGG